>JAUTBZ010122420.1:0-15833 GCA_032361785.1 Lepetodrilus galriftensis
AGAAAGATGTCCAAAATTGTAAATTAAGAGGCCTTTCACCCTGTTTATTTACGGGCTCTTCAGTTGTAAGAATATATACTATATAATGTATACACTGTCATTCTTGCAAGACACATAGGGGCCTACAGTCTTTACGCCTTTCTACACTCATTGACAGTGTTTAAAAAATACAGTTTGAATTGCTGAATGTGCACATTCATCCACCTCCACACCCTTCAACAATTTCACCAGTCAAGTTATTGCGGAGTCCCAAGTTACATTTTCAATTGCTTTAAAACGAAACTCAAGCCTTTGAACTTTCCATGGGTTCCAAAGGCCATGTTCCAAAGTAGCTGATGTATTGATTCAAATCTCAAATAGTACTCTAAATATTTTCATATGACTCGCTTGCTTTCATCCCGCGCATACATGTTTAAATGTTCTCTTTCTGTGATATGTATCTTCAAACGCAGAATCTATTGCACATGCGCACAAAGGGATGTAGAATTTTACGTAAGACATATTATTGTCCTCAGTCGACTGGTTTGCGATCCCCATTGCGGTTCGCAGGATTCTTGCAATTTTTATATTAGGCTGTGTCCAGCGGAATAAATTAATTCCATTTGGTCTGTGACGTTTTAGTTTCTGTCTACGTACGGTTGCAATTGTTACGAATACAAGTTGGGCGCCACTGAAATGGGCCCATGCCGATCCTCGGATTCGAACCAGAGTTGCCTTCATTAAGAGTTCAACACTCTACCTACATAGCCAAAGGATTAACCCCCGCTGGTTGAGACTAGTTGGGACATCTTATAAGCAAGGCCTCTTAGACTATTACCCGAGACTATTACACACTAGTTTGTATTGGAAAATAAAATTAAATGCTTCCTATGTTGAGATTTTATGTCTATTCTTGAAACGCCCGTATAATGATTCAGTAGTGGCATATAATAACAGCTAACATTATCGTACGCTTCACGTTAAACATATATTTAAAGAAGCGGCAGTATAATGTTAAACTCAAGTACACTATGATTCACGTGATCGTTATTCTAATTTTTCAGGGCACTCCAGGGGAAATAACATCGAATGATATCCAACCAGTTCCAGTAAGTACGATACAATACAAAAATGTAATATTAATTTGAAAAATGTATACATACATGTGCAAAATGGAACAAAATAAAAGTACCAACTTTATCACCTACTTCCGTCCACCATTCTGACCGTATGACGTCATCATTACAGGGTCCATCTGGTCCACAGGGTATACCAGGCGACAGAGGAGAACGAGGACTGAAGGTACGTATCATATACCGGCATTTGTCTACACATAATAAATATACACAAGTGCGCAACCTTCTCTACGAATATGAAGATAATCGCCCTAGATTAGTACTACTAGTATATATGCACAATAGAAAAAACACATACGCAATCTCCTTTACGGATAAGAATAATTCTACATAATAAGTCCTACTGTTGAGTACATGTTTTGCTAATTCTAGGGCTGTGTTTCCTATCATGCTCAAAGGACATGTTTTCACCATTCTAGGGCTGTGTTTCCTATTTGATCATGTTATACTCTGATTCCTACGTGTTTTCGTTGTTCTAGGGCTCTAAAGGTGACCCAGGTGACGACGGCCTAAAAGGAACCAAGGTGAACACCTCACAGAACGCGGATGAAATTCAAGAAGATATTCTAGCATACATTTATAATTTCCTATCATATAATATGACCTGCACCTACAATATTTCTATATAAGGTGATCGGTGCACTCTACTATATATGTAGCTAACACTTTTATACATCAATAATATATTAGTAGTATAACAATGGATATCACATGGGATTACCCAAATATAACAGAAAGTATATTATTCCAACTGGCACTCTCATTCTTGAGAGGAGTATAATGCCAAGCTAACTTCATGGCAAGGATCTGGAATTGGTATCGGAGTATTCCTTTGTAGCTAGTTTCTGTGTTGTCTCCCTTTTTCCTGTTTCTATGGTAGTTGTATTATGTGTTGTCATGCCAACAGGGTGAGAGAGGAGACCATGGTCCAAGCGGGAAGGATGGGACAGATGGGAGAAGGGTAAATGCTAAAAGTTGGATTAACCTTACTTATTTCGTGTTTTAAATAATTATTTAGTGCTGCCACCGTTTTGACAACAGGGGCTCATGGTTTTGCATGTGTATTCGTTTTTAAATCGATTTTTCTACATAATCTTCTCAATATTTTAACATTGGAAGTGGGAGCATGTTCCTAAATACGTGGTACCAGGATCTAGTATGTAACTGTCTCCATGCTGTAGGCAACTGGAGATGCCCTAATGTGCCCTAATAGCAGAGAGAGGGTTATCAAACGAAACTATGAGTGGATTATTTATCTTCCCAAAAATCTACTAATACGTGGCCCGGAATGTAGTTTATTGTTGGTATGGATTGGCGCCATATTATATAACGTTATACTGAAATATTTGATCATCTATGCTTCCAGACAGCATGGTGTGTATGGTATCGCATTGCCTGTCGCGAAAGTAAGTTTTCTTTTTCTTCAATGGTGTCTCAAATATGTATTTCCATTTCAGGGAGAACAAGGACGGGAAGGAAAGACAGGTCGACTGGGTCCCAAGGGAGATCGGGTTGGGCCCTTTGTCTACGACTTTACCATCATAGACAGACTTTACCATCATAGACAGACTTAATTTACCATTATAGACATACTTTACCATCATAGACAGACTTTACCATCATAGACATACTTAATTTACCATTATAGACATACTTTACCATAATAGACAGACTTTACCATCAAAGACAGATTTACTTTACCATCATAGACAGACTTTACCACCATAGACTTATACGTTACCTTCTTAGGAGTTACCTTCATATAAATTACATTGTAGACATTTACCTTCATAGACAAACATTACATTACCATCACAGAATACCTTAATAAACAAACCACCTTCATAGACTTTACCTTCATAGGCAGAATGACATCTTCATAGACAGACTTTACTTTCATAGACAGTACATTAACATCATAGATTTTACCTTCATAGACAGATATTATATTACCATTACAGAATACTTAGATAACCAAACGACCTTCATAGACAGATTTTACCTTCATAGACAGACGCTGGACATTTGCTTACCGGTAATAACGAAACTGTTACATATTTCTGAATAATATTGTGTGATAATGAAATGTTAATTCGTGTGATTATGTTTTTTGATAACGGCATGAGTTTTCTTAACACATTTGAGTGTTGCATTTACATTAACTTTCGTTTGCTGTTGTCTCTCAGGCTTTCATTCTTCTCAACTACTATTAATAGTTTATGTTATTGTTGTGCGTACTTTATCTCTAGAGACATTCTCACGATTCAATAGTATTCTTGATTTATTGTATTTAACAATTGAATGTTATGATTATATCTGATTTTACTGTCATTTGTAAATAATTGTTCATGGCGCATTTTCATGTAAATTTGACATGGGTCCTGTAAATATGTCCTAGGGTCAACTCGGCAACAGGGGCCGATCAGGACTGCCTGGACCTCGAGGACCAACGGTAAGACCCGGTAAAATTACAACAATTTTACAATGTGCGTAAATAATCATAATCAACTTATTTACATTGTAGATCGACCCGATGGTGAGATACCTTTTTTAAAGCATTGTTTGAAGATTTCAAAGTTAGCTGTCATACTATCCTCGAAACCATAGTGTTTAGTATATTTCCATGACTTCCGGTTCTTGTGGGTCATTGAAATATATAAGCACTTTGATGACATTAGAGGCTATTCTCAATACTAACACATTTACAAAGATTTGAAGATGACTGTGTCGTGCCTTTTCTTTATTAATTCATAATTTAACAAGCTACCGGTATTTGTGTTTTCTTCTCTTTTCTTTAAATCTGAATACCGACTGTTGGCATTCGGCCTTCTTCGAGTTACCTCCCCTTAGTTCCAGACGCCTAAATACCAAAGGGAAGTAATTCGATGTTGTTCCCAGTGCTACTGAAATGCATTGTAGTTTAGACCTTGAAGGCACCATTGGTAGTCCTGTGGTCTCTCTTCAGGGTCGTATTTGTGTACTGGAGGTATTCTAATAAAATATTTGTGGATTTCCTCGCGTGTGGATATTGAAGTAGTGAATATTACTGGACACTAGTGTTGGCAAAGCAGTATATCCTCAATCCCGAATCCACCACAGCTACCACGACGAACACCAACGCTAATTTCGGCTTCTGTCATGCATGCCTGTTTTCTTTATTTTGTAAATAACAATATCAACAACATGATCTTATATGACAAGGGTTACTTCTTCTTGTTTTGATAATAACCTGCAATAAAGACATTGATTTCACATACTAGTAGTCTACTAAAAGGTGTAAATACATTTACGCAATATAAATACTCCAACTATATAGTATTTTTAGGCTTAAGATGGACCTCTTGGTAGAGGATATTCTCACGAATACTTTAATCACTCTATTTAATGGCGCTGATAGCTATTTCACTAGAGCCTGTGTGTATAGTTTAATGGATTTCTGTGACTTTAGGAAACAGATAAAAAGATTGTAATTGAATCTACGAAATGTAATCTAACAATTTCCATCAATATTTATGCAAGCTCATAATTCATATTAGGTTGTTTTGCCGGTTTTCAATATTGTAGCATTCCTATTTCATGCTGGTTCTAACACGAATAGCATATTTCGGTAGATTAATAAATCTGTTATATTATTTAGCTGCAATTCGCTATTTAATAATTATAGTATCCTATGTTGTTAACATTGCACTTTCAACTATATATGTATATAAGCTATGAGATAGAATATTGTCGCTCACTTTACAATGCACGTTTGGCTGGGTGTTTTTAAATGTCCCATTAACATTTTATCTAAATCTGTAAATTAGTCATATCTGATGGTGAGTTCTAGTAAATATTCAGAAAGAAAACGCACACAACTTCATTGAAATTAGATTTCTGTTTTCGGTAATGACATATGTATGAAGGTCAAGCTAGTCAGATTACAATAGGCCTTCCGGACTGTCAAACTTTGTGAGGAACATATTTTGTTCATACGGAATTCACATAAATAACAGTGGCAAAAGAACAAATAGATTGTTTTATGATAACATTCTGGAGTGCAAGATTTCCCTTATGTGCTGCTGCACGGCTTCCGCTTAGCTTCCATAATTGTACCCTCTTCGTGCTGGAGGCAACCAGAAATGTCCTAAAAAGCAAAACCCTCTGCCTAATCCAGTAGGGTGAGGGTTTATAGAAGAAATAATAGCAAAATAAAAGACATTGCGAACAAGGCTTAATATACCGAACGGAAATCACACACCATTTCCGTTTTGTTTCCGGAATACGTAATTAAGTTGTATTTCTATGAGAATATGATTCTGTAACTTTTCTGTAGCAACCAATGACATGAACCTTTGTCGTTTACTGTATATGTAAATATTGGTAAAGAAGATATTTGATTCAATTTGAGTACTTGACATTAACTTGTATTATTAGCTGATTATCGCTACATCTGTTCAGCCCATTTTTGTTCAACCATTGTAATATGTTCTTAATATCTTAATTCGCTGCATAGAGCATTAAATGTTACAGTGTTAATATTCTTAGGGTTTTACTTGGCAGTTAACTCCATACTTTATTCAAGAACTCAGTCCCGACTCCCAGGATCAAAAGTGTATAATGCCGCTTTCTGAACTGGGCACTGCCTCCTTTCGAAGTATCCGTAAAATCATTCCAACATTATAAATCCCCTACAGGGCCCCCAAGGTGACCAAGGACTCTCCGGACAGAAAGGGGAATCCGGTGATACGGTATGTGCGAAGACGTCTCAAATAACGCATACGTGTTGTATTCGAACCCAGTTCATTGCTTCCCTGTTTACTGGCTTTCATAAGAGTTCAGCCGTCGTCAAGTTTACTGGTGGATCTTTGTTCACTGCTGCACTGAAATTATTGTTATAAATATCACAACCTGAATATAACCAGTAATTCGTGCTGTGTTATGTGATTTGTTTATAGATATAGTTCAGTCACATATTAAATATATCTGTGTGTATTGTATGTCTAATAGAATCATGAAGTTAAACAACCAGGCCCACAGATTACGAAACGGTTTTAAGCACGAGTTCATGCACAATTCAAAATGTTGTTCACAAGAAGTCTCAATGTAAAATTTCAGTATGAGTATGAAATCGTACTCAAAAAATCTCATGATTTCGAGGACAGGTCTTACAAAATAACAGCGCCACATATGAGTAAAGTTTTAACCAAATATTGTAAATCATCAGGATACAAAACGGTGGCTTGACTTACCACCTCGAAATGTAAGCGAGATAACCGTTGCTTGGTCTGTTTCAGGGGAGATAACCATGTGAGTTCTTATTTCAGGGTCCCATTGGTCCCCCAGGTATTCCGGGTCTTATTTCCGACGTGGGCGAAGGGAAAGTGGTATGGGAAGACCTAATCAACAAATTCCAAGTACTACTCCAGTGATTTTTTTGCATGGTGCTCAGCGCCCAGTCCACGCCGTAGATTTAGTTCCGCTCTCTTCCTTCGTTCGTTTTAACTCCTCTTCAGTTGAAACTTACACATTTTCCTCTTAATTTTAGATTTTGTTTTCCAAATCATCGTGCATCATATTATATGGGAGATGGTCACCTCATATAAATACCACCCGTCCTTCTTTGTTCAATTTGCTTCTAGAATTAATTAGATTCCGCATTTATAAAATGACATATTTATGTAGTTATATCATTGCTGTGCGAGTCGCGCGTGCGGTTTTCGTTTTCTAAGCGCATGTGTCCGGTTGGTTTCAGAAACTGTGTTCAACGCACAGAAATCAAGGAGTAGTACTTGCCTTCCGGCGGAAGCGTACTGATTGCGCATGCGTTGCTAAGAGCAGTAAATTCTGTTTGTGGGCAGTCGCGATTTGACTTCGGTCATTTCTGCTGTTCCAATAAATTGGATCCTATCTCTGGCCAGCGCATACGGCGTCAAGACGCGTCTACCGTTGTGTATAATGTTGTACACTATATGTACACTGTATGAATTACTATATACACTATATTGATATTGTCCCCAGCATTCAAGTGCAATCACTGATGCTCAGTGACGACAATGCTTACTTCTGCGCAGGTGAGTTATGCTGGTCACATAATTGCGAAAATGCGAGTGGGAACTGACAAGAATAACTAAATGTGTTCTCTCAATAAATTTAACAGATATAAAAGTCATTTTGAATTAAATATAATGCGGAAGCGTGTATATAACATTGTGAATGGAATCAACTCGAGACAGAGTAAGTATGTTAATGCGTTGCTTCCCTTGGTTCAAAACTATTTATCGATATATTTAGCTTGTCGTCATGAAACTGGATATAAGTAATACAGTAAATACGCGTTCATATCCTAGTCTAGTTTAGTGTTCTGCAGTTAATTTAATTCCACATACATTTAATTTCTATTTACCAAGAATGGGTATGTTGAGTGATAGGCCTACCCGTATGCCATTTTATTTTGCATATGGCTGCTTTCTGACCAGTATTGTTGCATGGCTGCGCAACGCAACGCGGCAAATGCTATATGAAGATGGTGTTGGTTTTGCTGCCGTTTTAGAACTACGATGCTAATATGATGTGTATCCGAATCTTTCAGGGACCAGTTGGTTTGCCAGGTGCGAGAGGCATCCATGGAGAAAAGGGATCTCGGGTTAGTAGTGATATAAATACAAGCAATAAACCATCATATACAATTACTCAATGTGCCTTAATTTACTTTTATCCTTAGCGTAATTAATTACAATTTCACTGATAGGACTCTGACACATGAATAAAGAGACAAATTATTCTAATATAATGATGACTCCGATGAAATTCATGAAGAGAAAGAGAGAAAGAGAGCGCGCAGCTTTAGTGTTACCAAATTTAAGTTACCAACCGGTGATACATTTGAGAGTTTTTCTACAATCAACAGTTATTGCTGGTTAGGTGTAGACCTATTCAGCTCCATTGCATCAGATTGTGACGTCTGTGCATAAATGCCTAATACCACTAAGTATTTATCGGAGGTGCAGTGTCTAGGAATGACATTTGCTTATCTGGAACTTAACACCAGTCGTCTCTTTTAATACATCACAATCTGTAAAGCATTACTACGTACATTAATACTTTAACCAAAGCATGTACATACACGAGCATACTAAGTATTGTATGAGTATAATGACCAGGGGCCCGTTGCACGACGTTCTTGTAGTGCTACAATAGTTGTAACTGGGCTCCCGCCACAATAGAAAGCGTTGACGTTACAATAGTTGTAGCCTTACAAGAGCGTCGTGCAACAGGCTCCTGGTCAACATATATATTAATGATTAATTGATACGTTATGATGCCAATATCTATAGATATACAAATAAAAATACAATGTATTTTTTTAAAACACGTAGTCTTTCTTCACGGGTATCCTACATGAGGTAAATCCCTTCTGGTATTAGGCTGCACTATCTAGAGTAATAGACATGCACTATCAAGAGCTACGGCATTTCTTTGCCCCATGGAAGTAATAAATAACTTTAATTCAAAAACGTATATTTCTTAATTTCAAAACCATCACATCAGCACATGGAACTGCATCGGTCGATTAAGCAGGAGATTCCAATATGTAATATGAACTATTCAGTTAGGTGTAGATTCTGGCTCGTTCTAGGGTTCTTGGTAGTTCCAGAGTCGCGAATATAGGAGCTTGTCTCGTCTGTGCAATTAAATTAATGCACACGCCTCGAGGGGAAGTTTCGAAAATTGATTCTTTCTATCAAAATTAAATTTAAATTTAAAACCAAATTAAATGTATTCACGATATATGTAAAAATCGGAAAGATATATCGAAATAACATCAGTTGTAAAATTAACTGACTAATTAAGAATATTAAAAAAATATCTCAGGTAACGGTCCAATATTTGTAATAATGTGCTGGTAGTCTACTCTTTCATTTATCTTTAAAGTGGATTGTAGGAAAATACCTACTACATAATGGTTCTATTGGATCTAAAAGCATTGTAGGGAGCTTGTAATGATTATAGGATTGTTTTAAACATTATTCACATTAATATCTTGCTCGTGTTAATTTCGTGATTTAAAATAATGGTAATTTTTCGTTGTTCCAGGGTTTGGGCGGAGCTCAAGGAAAACCAGGCGTCAAAGGAGAACCAGGAGCGGAGGTACGTTCATCGAGCAGAATGCACTTACATACATATTTTTGTTTCATGTCTCAACAGTTATAATAGTCAATGGTTATATTACCTTATAATTTATAATTAAATATCGACAGTTAACTATGTTTGATAATAATAATAATAATAATAATAATAATAATAATAATAAATTGAGGATGTAACTGTATAGTATTAAAAAAAATAGTAATAACCGTCTACGGTAATAATTGAAGTGTAATAACACAGCAATGTAATCATCTGTTGTTTTACCTCTATTCTGATTTATTACAGGGTATTCCTGGACAACCGGGTGACAAAGGATACCACGGACCAAAGGTAATGTGTCCATTATAATATATATACATCAATACAGAGCCATACCGTAATGTAGTTATTTACAGCACAGTATACTAATACATGTATACATATTCAATTAAAATCCTATCCGAAATTGATGCTCAATAATAATCAGATCCGAAACTGAATCTTAATTAAGATCGGAACTAAAGTTGACGCACCTTTGATTTATTGGGCAGTAGCTTTATTTCGTTCATTTGTAGCAATTTAACAATATAGATATAGCGGTATACCTAGAGCGAAAACTTAGATCTGCTTAGATTTTAATTAAATTGAGTACTAAACTGTATATGGAATAAATAATGTTGTATGGACTCATTTCGAATAGCTAGTATAGCGGATCGGCGCACTATAGCCAGTGCGCCAAAACCATCATGACTCAACACTAATCTCTATAGCGTTATGTTATCCCACCTTTACACTATTAACACCATTAACATCTTCACTATTAACATCTTAACACGTGTGGGTGTATCTCTTTGATCATACCAGAAACCAAATCTGAAGTAGTCTGTAGTTATATCGCGGGATCTGATAGCACACAGCGTGGTGTCCCTATACCTAGTCCCCGCCAGTAAAGTTATGCGGATAGTCGCCGTATTTTTGGACCATTGCTTTCCAGGACGGATTAGAAGATTCCTACTTAATTAAATCACTTCAATGAAAAAATGCGTAATGTATCAAGATCGTGTAGCTGATACGAAACGTTACCAAATACTGGGTGTGTTGAATCACTTCCATACACTTCATGATCAATCGTCAAGGGGGTTTGGAAATATAGTGATTAAATTTCGCCCAGCGTTCTCTTGCATGTTTACTTCACGTTTACCGGAAGTTTTATGAAAACGGCAGTTCAGTGCAGATAGAAAAGTCCATTGTTTAAAGCATACTTTGGCAGCTTTTAGTGATATACGTGATATTTGTATTACAGTATTGTAATCTTAAAACAATATGTGGTGAGTTAAAGTCTATATTAAACCTTAATTTCAGTAATAATCGAAAATGTCATTGTTTAAAGGTATACTGTATCATTAAAATGTCCTATTTTTAATTTTATAATTTAGGGCCTTATTTGTATTCAAGTATTTTTTCTCTTTAAACGCCATCTGGTGATGTAAAAGTTGACAGTAATTTTCTTCATTAATGTAGCAACATACGTGCTAGTGTATAATCCACATACGATGTTGGGAAAAGAAATAATCTAATCAAATTGCAAACACCTTGACGACTTCGTCTTGTGTGGGGATGCTGTGATGACGTAACAAATTTCACATTCAAAGAATCTCGAATTTCTATGTAGATAGTATACGTTTACAACTGACATGATCTCTTGTATGTCTGTTCCGATGCAATATTTCAACGATAGTAATTTAGAAATATGATATTCTAATGTGGATACGGTAACCAAATTCTGAGTTTACAATCGTAAATGAATCTAATTATTATATTATTGGTATTTAACGTTAGATAGTGTGTTTGTTTTAAATAGTACAATCGTCTTTTATATAAAATTATAATTAGGATTTTGAAAAAGTAATTAGTACTTAAGCTAGACGCATATAACCCTGATACCACTTTCATATTCTTATTTTATACGTTTGGCATAATATGAATAGTTTGAATAACTGCTCGCTTGCTCATTGTTGTTGCTGTGTTGTTGTTGTTGTTGTTGTTGTTGCTATTATTATTATTATTATTATAAACATGTGTGTCTGCATTTAGGGAGACGAGGGTGAGAGGGGTGAGCAGGGCCTCGAGGGACCAGACGGACGAGATGTAAGTATTTGTTATAGTTTAATGAATGCTTGAAGTAATAAGCCAGGAGATAACACCTCCAACGGTTATATATCTGAACATATATAATTCAGAAACATTCATAATTCCGTTTTTTGGTTTGTACAGCGATATGTGCAGGTAGTCATTTACCACTGTACTACCCCTATTTATTTTGAGTGGTATATATACACTAGAAAACAACACACTCTGCTCATGGATAACATTTCCTATTTCTGGATGCTTCCTATTTCTGGGTGCTGTTTTAATATCATTTTAACATCACTTACTTATTTTGAGCAGGATTATCATGTATACTATTATATAGGCCTACTATAAAAAAAATAAACATTGTAGCAGAAAAACATGGTCTGTGTATTTATCGTTTTTTCTCAGTAAGAGGCTTACATGTATGCACTTCCAGGGTGTTGTTTAATAGTATTATATATAAACAGCAAATTACAATTTTCAAGATAGATCCTGTATTCTTTATTACAATCTCAATTTAAGTTATCTCTAATTTTAGGGCGTGCTTTGCATACTCTACTTATATGAATGATTTACTTATGATATGCATTATATCTTCATTTTATTTCGTCCATGTTCTCCTTAGCACTTTAAAGTACAACCTTTATACATCACTAGACAGGTGTTCATCTCTTGACAAGTTTCGAACAACTCGTAAAAAAAAATATAAAAAAGGTTTGGTCCGTTTTCACAAACAAATGTTTTACTAGACAAATTCAGTAGTCATTGAAAGATGGTATCTGCCACTGTCATAAATCTAGTTAAAAAGGTGGATCATAGTTCGTTTCAGCTACTTTGTATCATGTTTGATGAGTAGCAAAAGCGAACCAATATTTTGTTGGAACCAGCATACGCATTTATTTACAAATATTATGTACCCTTAAAAACCTCTTTTATGAATTGGGCCTACGTGTTTTTTTTTCTCTCTCTTCAAGAACACGTCTTCGTAAGCAATTAATACCGGCATCGTGACTCAGCGATTATGTCTTAACGTCTGTCGCCCGTGGGATAGTTGGTTGTAAACCTGATGACATCTCGCGCGGTAAGACTTGAGGAATCGTTCAAAGAAAACTGGGGTCGTCAAACCGCAGTGCGTCGTATCATTAACCCATGGCTGCAGAACGCTTAGGTACACGATCCCAATAAACAAATGAAAAATGTATTGGTATTTGTCCTGATAAAATGGGTTCGGGGTATTCTGAAGTCTCAACATTGCAGTCTACATGACAATAGGTTCATGAAACTATGTTGATGTTGTAGTCATTTTCGGATGCTGTTCTTAACAAAATGTATGGAAAATAAACTAACTCAGGAAAATACAGATATTCAAACTGTATTTATTCGTAAAATTATGGCTTAAATATAGGCCATGTACAATCCTGCGCATGTTGACGTTTTCGGACCAGATACAGACTATCGTGTGTCAACCGGGTCCCCATTACTTGCGCCATCCATTGAAATTGCAATGCAATTGAGCATTACTGGGAACCCAGTTTGCAGCAGTCAGTGATCCCGAGACCTTACATTCGGTAGCCGTCGGTTTCATTACATCCAACAGCCGTCGGTTTCATTGCTATGCTGAAGGTTTCAGTGTCTGAATGTTCGTAAATGTTATTAACAGAATTAATGTGCAAGCATTCGGAGTTGATCGGCCTTGGTACCTAGACCGAGGTACATAAACATACATCGAGTGTCTCCGATTGATACGCTTACTTGATGATTTTCACAGACATTTGTGCTACCTCGATCAGAGGGTATTTTGGTTTCTGTGTCAAGGTAGTGTTAACACGTGTGCCCGGGGTGTGGGTATTGGTAGAGTTCACGGCGTGTCATCCTCGAGACACGGACTAAGTCACTGCTTTTTTGTACGCTACATCTCATAGGTTAGAAGAAGCACCAGGGTAGGGCCCGAGATTACGAAACTTTTCTGAGTACGATTTCATAGTTCATACTCAACTCAGAAGTGTGTTCGTAAAACGTCATGTTTTTTTTTAGCATAACACGTCATGAGTTGACCACAAAAACGTACTCAGAAAAGTCGGGGCCGGGTCTATGTTTTTAAGGATAAACTGAAAAGACACGTTGAACTGAAACGGCCTATATCGAGGTATCGATCGTGCCCCAATTCAAGATCGTAGCGCAGTGAGAGCCGTAGCTACTATATAGTATATGTTAACATATAGGATTACGACTCCCGTAGCTCTATGTTAACATATAGGATTACGACTCCCGTAGCTCTATGTTAACATATAGGATTACGACTCTCGTATATATAGAGTCTATGATAGTTATGTGGCCTTTAGCTTATATTGGAGACCACTCACTGTTTTCCGTAGCCAACAACAAGTTGGAACGTGAAGAGGGTAGCATTCATTCACACCTCAGTTATCTCCCCAGATGGATCATGTTATGTAATCAAGATGATAACATTGGTACGCAAGCACGTTTGCCTCTTCATGGCTAATTTATACCTGTCTTTTTTTTAAATATGTAAACAGCCTCGAGTTTCATCACCACGTTACTAATAACTAAACACTAAGGGCAAGGCATAATTTATATGAAGCTCTCGTTCACTGTTCATCTCGTGAATGTCTAATAATTATAATATATAGTTATCGTAACAGTTTTCGAAGTCGCTATGGTCTCGTAGTGGATATATGAACTTCATTAAAAGATGCCCAGCTGAAATAATATTTTATTTTTTATGTATTTTTTAACATTTTAAATTACTTTTTTTTAACGTTATGGTTGTTAAAGAGGGATCAAAGTTTACAAAATCTGTTTTCAAAATGTATCTTATTTCATCGCCACATGTGACGTTCAGTCGGCGGGTTGATGTTGAGCTTGTATGTCTGCCAGTATTACCATTATAAATATGTCTGTTCTGCAATCGTGGCGATCTTTTTGGATATTCCACCCCTGTAAATCACACCAGCGTCTGCTTCGTAGCATATTAGCAGCTGTTTTGTGTAAGAATCAGTTACTGCTTACGTACGTTTGTGCGTATATTACATGTATATGTGTTGTTGTATTTTTATTTTTTTTTGACTGGGTTCAGTCTAGAAAAACTATTAGTATTATCTACTTTAAAAACAGGTCCCTTTGAAAATTAGCTGTGCATGTAGGACTTATATTGTTGTGGTTTAATTTGTTGGACGAGTTATATCTAGAGAAACAATTAGTATTATCTACTTTAAAAAACAGGTGCCCTTGAAAATCTTCATTTTACTGGAAAATCAAGTAAATAATATTGAATATCTCCTTTGCCGACCTTCCAATTTGACATAGACACATTGATCGAGACTGTATGCACATTGCCCAGTACATTTTAGTAGAATACTGTTATAGAAACATAGGGCCAAACCCGATCCGGGTACCCTGTGACGAGGCAGAGTTCCCGGATGTATCAAACCCGTGAAACGGTGCCTGATTTGACCTGATTTGACCTGATCCTGCTTCTAAATCCATTAATATTTCACTAATGCTCTAGAAAGCTAGAAGCCCGGATGTTAACTTGATGTTAGCTTTACTCGGAAGATAATGTAGTAGTTTCGTATTTGACTGTATATTTTAGCGTTAATTTGCATCGTATTTTATCACTGACCATACACTATATGTTTCTCACATGTCCACTTGTTGATTGTTTCAGGGTGTACCGGGTGTTCCAGGAAACCCTGGGCCAGCCGGGCAAGATGGATTTAAGGTACGCTGGAGATAGAGTTGTGGCCTTCAGGGTTAATTTTTCAAGACGTATACTAATATAGTAACACCATATTGCTATTTACTCAATGGTATCGAGGCTAATGGGTTTGTGGTATTGTGTGTTTTTTAAATTATGTTGGTACTGTATGTATATATTTGTAGCATTTCCACTCTCTGATTTATTGAAGACGTACGTTTTTCGCTAATTTGCTCAGAAACATCAACGTTTATAGAATTGCTTTCTACAAGAGTAGACCTCTTATGACCTCTATAACAATGCTATTTATTGCACTCTGGTTGATGTATCATCCAATCTATTATGCCTACTCGCGATATTCCTTTAAAATACAATTCATGCATTTTACCTTTACGAGTTTTCTTTGCAATGTTCCGTTACCGCTGTGACTTAAGTAGCCTACTTATTGGCTACATCATATATGTTGGTTCTGAGGTACTAGTACCTATTAACCCCTCTGTGTTGGTGTATGCTACTTTCGACTGTTAGTCCAAGCCACTCGTAACAAAAACAACACATATAGCCACAAACACTCATACACAAGCACACATAACCGCATGCGCATACATGCATCCGTCCGGAGAGTTGGACCATTTAATATGTGTGTGTGTGTGTGTGTTTGTGTATGTTTGTGAGTGAGTATGACTCTGTGTGTGTGTGTGTGTGTGTGTGTGTGTGTGTGTGTGTGTGTGTGTGTGTGTGTGTGTGTGTGTGTGTGT
>JAUTBZ010122431.1:0-15832 GCA_032361785.1 Lepetodrilus galriftensis
CAATTTTCAGCAAAAACATTAATATATTTTATATCAGTGTTATTGCCCAAACATATGGTTAGAATTTCAGCAAAAACTAAAATTCAGGCTTATATGGGTTAATTCTTTCGAAACTTTTCTGAAACTTTTCTATCATGCTTTCCATCAAAGACTTGTCTAGTCTGGCCCCGGTATTCACAGGAATTCTTCAAAGAAAAAAATAATTGACGGATAAGCAGATTTTAAAATCGAATCCTTCTTCATGTAGATTTCAACGTTCTTTGTAGTCGCCGTATAAAGACACCTCCACCTACGTCCCAGTAAGAGTTCTGTGAGGAACCGCTGATGAAATGTCCTTTAGGTACGAACATACATCGCCCACGACCACAAGCCATCCAGCCTTCATTTCCTATGCATAGACCTGGAAGCAGCTAGCTAAAACAAGTCCAGATGAATTAGCCTAATATCTGTGTTAAAATGCAGAGAAAGGTCTTTGTTTTAGAGTTGGCCTTTGAAGTGGATAGAGGGAGTAACGCCTCTGTTAATGTGGTTCTAATGATAGATTCCGAGTAAGTGTGGAATAGAGCAGAGGTCGCATCACCTGTAATTGCTCGTCAGGCTTCCGAACTCTCTACTCTTGAAGGTGACTTCCAATTACCTGTGAAAACCTTTTCTAGTATTCCGATTATTTCATTAGCTAAATAAATTAGACACTCAAATAACATTATTCTTGATTATTCAATTAACCCTGTCCCATAACCCATATCATATCCTCTCGTACCAAATACACCATACACAGTGCTCCCTCGATATACGTGGACCCCCATTTAAAAATAATAATATAATAAATAAATTAAATAATTTTTTCACTGATATAACGCAGGTATTATAACACGGGCCCCAACTTCAGCGTTATATCGAGGGAGCACTATATTTGGTTAAAAACCAATTGCCTATTGCCAATTGAATTGAATATCCCATATCCTCATGAGTTTTCGCCAGTTCACAAGATACCAATATATTTATTTTCTGGCTACATGCTCCCAAGGCAGACTTCCCATCGCTACCCTCTCTGATATCTGACCAATCATAGCCTATAATTCACTGTCGGACCACATCATATGACCCGGCTAAGAAAGGGAAGCAACATGGTCTTCGCCAATTCACATAAATCAGCTGATCAAATGCTTCGTACAAGACGCTGGAGATTAAATGTAACCAGGATAGATTGCAAGTTAACAGTATAGTCGTGCTATTAGCACAATCTGCGAGGGTGGGGAGGGGAGGGCGTTTCAATTCGCGAAATTAATTTTTGTAATTTTTAATCACATGTGAAACATTCCTGTCGCATCACAAAACAATAAAACATTCAATTTGCTTTCCTTAATATAGAGCATTGTGTAATGGTGGTTGGCGCACTCTACAAATGCACATATTATTATTTTTTATTTTTTATTTTATTTTAATTTTAATTTTTATGTATTTATTTTTATTTTTATTATTATTATTATTATTATTATTATTATTATTATTATTGCTTCATAGTATTCTTTGACATTTTGTGTGTAGATTTAGTAGAATACTGTATATTATGTAGATTAATATCACCATTTAACATTAATACATCAATACAGAATTATAGTCTAATGATGATAAGGATTGTAAATTCCTCCAGACCAGTAGGTATGTAAATATTGGATGTGTTGAGTGGGTTGTGTATCTCAATGCTAATGATGCAATTAAAGATGTGGTATACGTCTATGTTTCCATAGTTACACTACAGATTCTACTTGTCAATGCAATAATAATGTAACTGAAAATATATTTTAAGAAAATTTAAATCTTTGCAAGAAAATGAAAAACTTCCTTGGTGAATTCAAGACCTGAGTGATGATGTCAAATTATTAAGATTTCAACAACTGTGTCACTTTTCCCCCATAAATCAAGTAAACTGTAGACAAAAAGGAAATACTGAGAGATTGGCATAGATAGGTCAGTGTCCTGAAATTGAATTCTCTTTGCGGTAAGTGTATCTACTGAAATATGACCTGATAGGCATAAACACCTCTCAGGAGGATCAATATTTGTGAGAGGAAGTGGCATATACCCCATCGCCTGTACTACCAGAATTACAGGAAGTCTTGGCGCCAATGGTTCAAATAGCACCAATTTTACCATGTCTCAATGCTTCGGGAAATACCTACAAAATGTAGAATTCAGTGTGGAAATTATTTTGTTTGTGACGCTATTCAATCAATCAATCAATCAATCAATTCTTTATTCCATGTAAGGCCACTGGCCCATATACAGTAATACATGTATTTATAGACGTTATTACTGATGCCAGATATTATTAATATTCACACCAAAATTAGGTATTTTTTGGTGTGGTAAATGGCTTGCTGTGTGATGTTGACAAGATTTCCATCCGCGCAGTTTACTGGAAATTGTGAAACTACTCGCTACTGGTTTTCAAATTACACTATTGTTTGTAGAATTATGGAGACACTCTCCACCTATGCTCCATAGCATTATCTTAAATATTTCTTTAACCGATTCCTCGCTGATACATGTGGTAAATCTGCAATACATTGAGTTAAAAAGGGTGTAGAGTTTCACTCGAATACACTTGAAAACAAACCGTATCTCCGAGGATTGAAATCAATCCTCCGCAGTGACAGTTTTCAAACGTGCAGGAAATGGGAACAAATATTTGTAGAAATGTTAGAATCCTGAGAATGATATCAGGATGGAAGTGGATGTTTTTGTATGAAGCGTTAACACCGTATCTCTGCCTCGTACTGGAATGGAAATTCTTGGGAGTTAATTCCTTTTAAAATATTCACAACTGTTCTCAGTGAGACTCCGCCTCTGTAAATACACATCTCTAATTGCGTATTTCTTTACCACCTGTATCCGTCTGTCATTTCCAATATTTTCAAAACACTTAACTTACATTTAACCCTCTCCCTGCTGCAGGGAACTGGAGATACCCTAAATAGCAATATGTGTCTACGGTAATCCAGCAGAGAGGGTTCATCCCTGTTTCATTACAAAATAGTTTTATGTTTTTATTTATTAGGAAGCGATATTATTCTGAATACTATTTCCCTAAAGATACTAGAATATGCCAATTAGTTAATATTTTTATATTTATTTTTTATTTTTTATTTTTTATTAGAATACCAATTGTTGGTACCGGTATGACAATTAGTTATATTTTGTTAGTATTCATGCATCCATGACAAAGTATTGTTATTCTTGACCCCGTACACTGGTGAGAGGAATGTGACATATGACAGCAACTGATGGGTTCTCTTACTATAGTAAGGTCTTTGTTTATTGGCTCCAATGACTGTGAGATGTAAATTGTATTTGTCTAAGACTGAGACATGCAAGCTGTAATACTATCCTTGCAACTAATAGCATATGCCAGAAGGTTTTGCATGACATCAGATGTCACGTCTAAGTGCCGTGTGACATGCTATGCTGGTTTAAAAACAAGATAGGCGTTTTCACGATATCGGTGCATGTGGTCATGACCCTTGATCGGAAGCCGTACTTTTGTTATCTCTCTCTCTCTCTCTCTCTCTCTCTCTCTCTCTCTCTCTCTCTCTCTCTCTCTCTCTCTCTCTCTCTCTCTCTCTGTGTCTGTGTGTGTGTGCGAAAACACAAAGACGACCAATTAAGATGGTATCGAGTGAAACGTGGCCGTATTCCCTGTAGGCGATACCGTATCCTCACCCTACTGTGGTCCTGCTTCTACTAAGCTCCTCTTAGCTCGAGGTCGTCATACGTAATAGTCGTCACAAGTCTCTCCGACATCCGAGAGCTGGTTGGCCATACCAATTCAATTGAAGCAGTATAGAGCTGTCTATATCATTAACTTTGAAATCACTGTCTGTCTAGCTTCCTCAAACGATTGAGCAAGACTAGGAACTCATTAAATTGGCATATGATTGCTAGGTACACAAAATATGACAGTGATGATAAAGGTAAGGGCTTCACATTTCTCATAGTTCTACAAAAACGGTCTTGGTCCCAGGCTTAGATCTATTTCTCCTGGATCCACATCCATGGATACTTAACAGTTGAAAATTAATACTTTCAGTCTCTTCCCTGGAAGTAGGTCTTTACAATATTTTATAAACAAGAATTACATTTGTGTCTTGCCTTGGGAGAAATGTGTACCTTCAAAATTAAAGAATTAGTTGTCCTTACTGCAGGCTTAGACTATCGTAGGTTTGTTAATGAGGATCTGGAGAAGAGTGATTTGTGGTGGGGAGGGATAAGGGGGGGTGGAGGGGTATTGGTAGTTTCATGGAAGACTGGCTGGAATAATGAACTGTCAAGGTTGTCCATTGACTGACAAGACTGTCATCTTTAGCAGCAGCCATTGCACGCACCATTGGCGCCATTGTTCTGATAAATGTTTGTGTCAATCTGTCGAAACTGACGTACTGCGGAATACAGTCTAATAGGTGTTAGCATGACATTGTATTGTTGGGTTAATAGGTGTTAGCGTGACATTGTATTGTTGGGCTAATAGGTACGAGCAATTGTTGTGAAAAATCACTTGGCCCATTATTGTCATTCCTTCATTTGTATCGTGGCTTAGCGTGACCAGTCATGGATTAGGGATTAGGGAGAGATTATCTACTGTCAATGAGTCAGTGCAGAGAACCTGTGGTTACTAAGCACAGTACGACCCTTCAGCCATGGCTGATGCAGATGAAACAAGAGAGATGAACAGCCACATTACACTCGATACCATCTTAATTGGTCGTCTTTGTGTTACACCTCTAACTCTAACACACACACACATGCATGCACGCACGCACGCACGCACGCACGCATACACACACACTCACACTCACACTCACACTCACACTCACACTCACACTCACACTCACACACACACACACACACACAAACACACCAATTTTACCCATTTATGAATAGAAGTACCTCTACAACATAGAGACAGTATTTGGTTACCAGACAGGATTCAAACTGTTATTGTCTATTGTCTGCCACACTCTCACAGTGCCATCAATACCTGATGTCACTAGGTACAGACACTCGTATTTCCATCCATTATTAAAATTAAGTTATTAACATTTATAAAATGATCGACTAAAGACCTTATATTGCTACAATAAACTAAAGGCTAAATTTATATGGAAGGACTTATTGTGGCTTAAAGAGAACAGTATAGATCGTATAGTACAGTATGAGATATATTAAGCAATAGATGACATTTTAAAACTAAGTTACTGACATTTTGAAAGTCATGGAGGAAGCAGAATTTTAAATACAATCTATGTTTATCTTCTTCTGACAGTTTACCGCATACTGTTGCAATATATATGTCGCAAATGTTGAAATTCAATCAGTTTGATTTCACCAAATGTCAGCTGTGAGATAAGAGTAGAACATAAAAAAAAATCGGCATATCGGTTTATTCTTAAACAGTGTATCAGTTGTTTCCATAAGACAGATTTATTCCTTTTTAGTACATGTAGCCATGACATGCAGTATATACACACACCAGAAAAAAATATGTATTAATGTGTTCTCTCGACAAGATCAGAAATAAGAGAAGGTTGGGTTTGTCCTTACTTTGCGAGTTGTCAATTTGGACGTGGATGGAATTGACCTGCTCATCCTGTTTGAGAATAGACCTCTGGCCCCGAGATTACGAAACTTTCTGAGCACAAAAACGTACTCAGACTATGACGTCACATGACGTTTTATGAACACAATTCTGAGCACAGAAACGTACTCAGAAAAGTTTCGTAATCTCGGGGCCTGTTGTGACTCATCAAGGTTAACCTCTCATCATATGTATTGTGAAGTTAAATTATCTTCTTTCTCCAGGAATAATGACTGCTAAAACCACCGCAACTAATCCACCTACACTCAAAGATTGTGAATAATGACCTTGTGAGACAGAGGTCCTATTCTCGAAACGTACTTACGAACTTCTTAGCCTAAGATTGTCTTACGATTGTAAGAACGTTTCGAGAATAGGCTCCCTGGTGTGAGATCAACGGCAGAGATGACTGGACCCACAGTGTTAACCCTCTCCATGCTGAAGGCAACCTAATCCAGCAGGGAGAGGGTTAACATGTCTGAACTTTGTCGGCTTCCAGATTGATGAATCCTCTACTGGAATCAGATAACTCTATGGCGAGCCAAAAAGGTCAAAATCACGTCATATCTTTTTCGCAATCTTTCTAAAGATCGGGCAACCTTTAAAAGTTTACACAATCTTTCTAAAGTGCATGCAATCATTTTAAAGTGTGGGCAATATTTTTGTATAGTCCGCACAATATTTTTCAAGTATGTGCAATCTTCTTTAACTTTGCTCAATTTTTTTAATTGGATTTTATTTATTTTTTTATGACCATATTTTGACCAATTTGGCTCACCATAGAACTCTATGGCAGAATTCTGGTACTGATTAAGTATGATGACAATGGAAGTGGCGTTTCCTTCCTCTGTGGGTGTGATGTTACCACTGGATCTGACACATGGCTAACTACTACTACATGGGATTGTCATCAAGGGTGGTACAGTAGCACAGTGTCAGACTTCAAACCTGAAAGTTTGAGTTTGAATCTCATCTGGGTTTCATCCTGTAATGAAGACCAGTTTCAATTCAATTATTAGGATTCAGTTCTCTCTGAGCACAACACAGGGATGTTGAGCATACAACATAAACTGTACCCAAAGGTCTCCAGGGTTGGATTTGACCTAAGAACTTTAAGTTTTGTAGTCTGACCTGCTGTGCCATGCTCCCCCCTATACTTATTGCCAGGGAGTGTCGGGGTAAAGTGTCGGGGAGTATTGGGGTAAAGTGTCAGGGAGTATTGGGGTAAAGGGTCGGGGAGCGTTCGGGTAAAGTGTCAGGGAGTATTGGGGTAAAGTGTCAGGGTAAAGAGTCAGGGAGCGTTGGGATAAAGTGTCAGGGAGAATTGGGGTAAATTGTCAAGGAGAATTGGGGTAAAGTGTCAGGGAGAATTGGGATAAAGTGTCATGGAGTGTTGGGGTAAAGAGGCAGGGATTGTCAGGGTAAAGAGTCAGGGAGTGTTGGGGTAAAGTGTCAGGGAGTATTGGGGTAAAGTGTCGGGGAGTGTCGGGGTAAAGTGTCAGGGAGTGTTGGGGTAAAGAGTCAGGGAGTGTTGGGGTAAAGTGTCAGGGAGAATTGAGGTAAAGTGCCAGGGAGTATTGGGGTAAAGTGTTAGGTAGAATTGGGGTAAAGCATCAGGGATTGTCGGGGTAAAGTGGCATGTATTGTTCCCCAGCATTGCCTCACGGTACTACACAGCCCACACCATCAATAACGACGCCATTGACAGGTCATCACGACCCAGGCTACCATAATGTTATCTAAGGTCCAACGGGATCAGTTAGATTTCAATAGCAGCTTATATAATTCATTTTCGGGCAATTGAACTTGTTTGGCTGTTACGTGAATATACCACATTGATCAAGTGAAGCCTAATGATTCGATGTCAGATGTCGGAGAGAATGGTTACCGGCGCTTCAGCGTTGTATCCCTCTCAGGGGAGGTGTCATAATTAGCACCACAGGCCTAATTAACTTAATGAGAGAGAGCATTAGAACAACGTTTAGCTTGGTGGTTATACAGGATCAATACTAACCCCAATGTTGATTGGAGATTTAATTTTACAAAGGCTTTTTTTTCACTGGTGGTGTTCGACACTGGTCGAACTGACTGTATATTGGTTTTACGGGGACATCAGGAATAGATTACTACTGCATTTCATGTCTCTATCTCAGAACTGTCAGGCAGCGTGATGAACGAGTGCTATGTTCCTATTGGACATGAAATCTGGTACCACCTTGCCGCATGTTTCTATGATGGAGAGTGTGTCAGGATGGGAAGCTTCTGTAGAACCTGTTTGCCATATGGTGACTTTGTAGGAGACATTGGACTGTTTGCCATATGGTGACTTTGTAGGAGACATTGGACTGGATAGGGCAGGTGCTAGACAAGCTCTAGGCTCATGTTCATGACCAGCTTAGCATGTTTCCCCCGCATCCTCCCTTTTCTCTCTTTCTCACTCCACTTTCTTTATCTCTCTCTTTCTTTCTCTCTCTCTTTCTCTCTCTCTCTCTCTCTCTCTCTCTCTCTCTCTCTCTCTCTCTCTCTCTCTCTCTCTCTCTCTCTCTCTCTCTCTTTCTCTCTCTCCCCCTCACTATCTTCCCGATTCTCATTTCGGTTTCCAACTAAAAAATACATCCCTTACAAGTTACAAATCAAAACACCTTTGTAGATTTGAACACATTATGCCATTATTTCTGTATGAGAAATACGATAGAGTTTATTTTAAGATAGGGTCACAGACTTTGGACGCTGTATCGGATACTGCCCGGACAGTTCAAACTGGACAGCGTAATTTCTTGACCTCATCGTAAACCGGGGAACACGAGTGAAGACCATGATCACGAATTGTGTAAAGGATGACAATTAAGAGTTCGACAGTTTTCTTATTATGTACATGTCTGCCTTAGTATTTTCCTTATTACTAAAGTTGGTTACATTTATAAATAGCTACCATATTTATCATATATAGATGCTTAAATCCGAAATAATAATTATTTGACATATCAAAGGTGAGCCTGAACTATGGGGTGCGTTCAAAGACACAGGCTTGCAAGCGGCTTACCAGACTAGCCACTGTCTCAAAAGTAGCATGAACCATACAGGTGACAGGGAACCAGTTTAGCTAAGCGGCTTACTCAGCCCTGTGCTGATTGAACGCACCCCATGATGGTGTTGCTTCAGGTGCTCCAGATGTAATTGTGATGACGTAGTACACATATATGTGCACCTGTCTCAACAACTACCTTTAAATCCGCACTCTCGTTCATAGTGCATGTCAAGGTCCGAAACTAGTTTGAATGTACTTAAATAGGACTTTTTTATATTCAACTCGGATGAGTCTCACTTTATGCAAATAGGCTACTATTAATTATGATACGTAATCACATTATAGTCATACAAATTTGCAGGCTTGTCTTGTCTTGTCTAGATAAGTTCTCTATAGAACTTATTGGAAAATATATAACAGTTCTATTACAATAATGTTTGTATTTATATTATTTTTAATTTGTTAGTAAGGACAGCGTCTCATTTATAGATTATTCCTTACATACTAATACATATGTCGTCTGCCAGGAAACCTGCAAGCACGTGTAGCGCATAACGGCGAATAGTAATAATAGCGAGCACCGGCTGGTACTGGCAAACCAAGAAGTCACTGCACTACTAGAATTCACACATTGCCTTCTGTCGTGACCGCATAGTAAAGGTACCTCCTGTTGACATTGATGTTGAGTCATTGTATTGGAGTAGGTTCGAACTCAGAACATTTGGTTCCGAAGTTCCGAAGTCCAACGATTTACCACAGCGCTGTCACACCTGACGTAAAACACTGATATTAACTTCCTTTCCGCTGGAGACATCTATAAATGCCATAGAAAATAATCAGAATCTGTGATTACGGTAATGGTTGTAGAAGGATCTTAACATTATATATACAAACCATTAAATTGAATAAAACATGCATAATATCTACAAACTATATGTCATTGGCAGTGTTTATTTAACTGCCGTACTATGTCCGTTGAACAGTTTCTGTCCGTAACCTCACACGTCGGTCGGCGTTGACGGATCCTTGTCATCAATATGACGTAATGGAATGCATCCGGAATTATTTTAATACGGACTGCGGTGCTCTAAACTCGCCAAACTAAACGTGGCTTCTTCGCACGTCAGAAATTCAACGATGACGCCAATAACAGTCAACGTCTCGACGTTGTTGATGTGCCTCATCGTCTTGACGTCAGGTAAGTCAACGTCACCGTCAAAATTGTATCCGAGTATTTGTGTGTTGTATATAAACAGAATGTTTTTCTAATTATTACTGTATGGAATGGACGGCCAGAGTAGAAATAAAATAGTTAGTGTTAATTTCTACATTGGAAGTTCGTTTTATTTTGGTACGCATGGATATTATTGTTGGTAAGTATCGATATGCCATGTTGTTTTTGCGGATACTTCATATGGACACAAACAGTGTACTTGTTTTCATTAGAATTCAATTTTTATTTTGATGTTTATTTTAGTTTTGTAAGTATTGATGCTATTGTTTTGTAATATAAGTAACGACATGCTATATGCTTCAAATTGAGTCTACGACAATATCACATACATTGGATGCATACAAATTATATTCTGAGTATTTAAATGCTCGATGTTAATACTAATATATTATAAGTTTCAGTCAGGCTCTATCTGATGTACTGTATCAAATATTACATTAAAACCATACAGAATGGTTAGATTAACAAAGTTAGAGCATCCATTCATTACCTACTGACAACATCCATATACATATTTGTACAACAACTACAAGTCATCGTGAATAAATTTGAAATGTATTATAGTTGTGAAATAATGGTCTTCCACAGATAAAGATAAAGACTTACAAGAGAGTAATGTATTTTGCTATAGTTCTATGCCAGGCTCCAAAGTTACGATACTTTTTGAGGAACATGTGAATTGATCATGAAATATATCTCTCTCTTCATCGTCACAGATGTCATAGCAAAACCATCACCTACTGTGGAATATTCCAAAGATGCGGGGACAAAAAATAAACCCTCAAACGTGAGTATCTGTAATTCTGATTTTATCCAGGAAATATAACATTTGATCAAAGTATTTAATCCAATGTTCCCTTTATCACTGTCTTTAGCTATTGTATTACCCCCAATGATTCAAGGATGTACTATACTCGGTATGCATAGACTGGCTATGACGGCCAACGCTAGCAGATATTGCTAGCAGAGTAAAGCAATACTACCAACCAACACTGTGATGTTATTGTCCTTTCAAACCTGTCCTAAATCTGTCAACTACTCATCTGTACCTAGACATGAACTAGTCGACGACTTCCGGATTGTGCACAGACACAGACGACAATCTAAACAAACCACAACATGTGTTACAAGAGATGCAACCTGAAACATATTTAATGGTTGATACAATTGATATATTAGATGGTGTACTTAAAGTATGTATAAAATACGTATAGAATGCAGTATGAATGTAAATTCACAAGGTATACATGACTAATGTATAGCGTAAACGTTTGGAATTGATGCGACGAAACACCAATCTCGATATTCGCGATGATATGATGTTCGTGTTAATTTCAAGATTTACAGTGTATACCGGTGTGAACTTAATTACCTAAAATATATTCCCAATGCCAATAGTGAAATTGTAATACCAAATGAAAATCAACAATTATTAAAGTTTTAATATCATACGTAGCGAAGCGAATTGAACAGCATAGTGTAGTCATAATGGCCTAACTTTGGAGGATGATTTAACAAATGCGACATGCAGCTATCCCGTACATTTTATTTGAATAAAAGAGAATATAATTATTTGAAATTTGCAGATTCTGAAGTCTAGAGAAGACTACGCCAATTTGCTGTGCAGGTTGGCTTCAAAGTTCACGTCGGAGGCCGTTGTTTTTGGCCAGAATTTCAAAACCAGACGGAGAATTCAGATAGAAAACAGAATGCCGCATCCAGACATTTTAAAAGTCATGGACAACCGCCGACGTGATATAATGGAATGTTGCCAAAACGAGGTATGAAATTTTGGCCAATACAAAGTAAAGATCGAATACAATAGGCCTGCTATAAATAAATAGAACGTCATGCAGAATGTTTGGACTTCAATTGTGAATATGCAATATACAGCCAGTCTGTCAGTACCAACCGGTGCTTTCAGGTTTACTGCAACATTCGGCGCTGTAGATGTTGCGGATTGCGTCCTGCTCTAAACTGACAAGCCATGGTATAAGTGGAAATATCTTAAAAGAGGCTCTAATGTTCCAAACTCCAATTAACGAATAATAACCTAACATTCCCATAGACAGTATGTTAGAACATTACTCATATCTTTACACCTTGCATCTTATATATCCAGTTGGTAGGATCCAAGCTAAGGTGTTTGGCTGATGTTCGCCGGTGGAGGATAGACTATCTCTATGCAGAAGAACCTCCTCTACCAATACCGTTCACAGACGCAAACAAGGCCGCCATGGAAAATAGAATAACACAGTGCCGCTATTGGCTGGGTACGTGAAGTCAAAGCCGTGCCAATAGGCTCCTATTGTCCGCACGGATGTCTGATCATTCTGAGTGTATTCGTTTCGTCACGCGACCATCACTAGGGTGACGGAAATTAGCCAGTGACCCAACACTCATGATGATACAAATACTCTCATTGGCTAATGTCATCACCCTATGGTTGGTCGGGTGATGCAACGAATACGCTCTTTGGTAACTCTTGGACTCTTTGTCTCCTTCTGCTATCTCGAAAATTCTTACGATCGTACGACAATCTGATTCTGATAGTATTGCTACGAACTGTTCTTAGGCTAAGAAGTTCGTAAGAACGTCCTGGACTTTGATTCCCTTCTGAGGTTCCAGAAGGAACCAATGTCAATACCTAATGAATATAATTATTAATTCTGGTCAATTTAACGAAATCAAAGTGCTGGTAGTACTGGAATATTCTTCAGAGAGATGAGATAATACTTTATTACTCAGAAGGGAAATATATTTACATCTCAGAGATAGATCTAAAATAACACATGACAAAAACAACGACGAGAGCGAGATGGAACCATACTGTTGTCATACCATAGGCTAGTCTGTGTCACACCTTGTTCTCACCCAAATACTCCTATTCAAAATATCCCCCCAGAGTATTTAAGTAAGACTAGATTACTGGAGTAAAGAATTTCACTGGCTCCTTTCATATAAATATAATACCAATATATTATTGATTTACTTTAACCCTCCGAGACTATTGATAGTCTAACCATAGGCCTAATTGTCAATTGACTGCGTATAGTTCGTGGCCTAGATAATATCAAGTAAAATGCATTATGTAGATCTAATATAATTATGTAAACATTTGTTCTATTCATGTAAACAGGTGAACGTCGGTTTCGCTGCTTTAAGCTGACTTCAGACCAGATAGCTGTCTCGCCTGGAAATGGGTATTCTGTGGACGAGAGTGATCCATTGAATGATATTTGGGACTATCCCGTCAACATCAGCGACACCGAGCAGGTTCGTATGCTTCTCTAAATCACAAGTAGTGATGCTTCTTCTTAACAGCATCTGGAATGTAGTGTTGATTATCAAACTAGGCATATTATTTAATTGAATTAATATATTAACATGTAATACTATCTATATTAGTAAGGAAAGAAAGATACAGCGAGAGAGAGAGAGAGAGAGAGAGAGAGAGAGAGAGAGAGGGAGAGAGAGAGACAGAAATAAAGATAGAGAGAGGTAGAGAGAGAGGGCGGGAGAGAGGGAGAGAGAGAAATAAACATTTTAGTTATGGCCTACTTTTGTCAATTCAATTTCAATTTATTCTCGAAAAAACACCAAATGGTGGTACATGAGAAAAGCATTCAATAATTTATAGTGTAAAAAGAATGTGTCAGAGTCTTGTCGGCCAAAGGAACTGGTGATAGGAAGAACAATAAGGATACATTTAAAATTTATATTTATAGAAACAATGACTTCTAGAAATATTGTTTTCATCCAATTCCGTCTTATTGAGCATTTTCTCTTGTAGATTGTGAAGGTTCGGACGTCAGACACAACCCGGTTCCAGAGAAGACGAGATCTCAACCAGAACAACGAGAACAGCAAGAAAGCGGTTGTTAATGGCAACCAAACATGCACATGTGCAGATCTGGTCAAGGGAAGTGACCACACATCGCTACCCCGAGCTCCGAATGTCAAGAACGACAACTCACGTGATGATCACAACTCCTCACGGAAAACTCCAACAAATTCAAGTAATTCTATTTCACAGAGGAAAAGAAAATTATTTGTGAAAGGTAAAAACAAATATTATCGTTCATCATTTAATTATTAATGCTAGTATTCACAGGATAGCTTGTTTGAGATTTTAAAACGATACAATGGAAAATAGATTTCAGCAATGGAATGCTTTCCCCTTTGTGATGGCATCTGTTCTAATTACGATGTCAGCAATGACATTACACGATAGATAGGATTGCATAATGTAATTAATGATAAGAATACTGGAAGTTTGGACAACGAATGCTATTTTTAGTGTAGAAGACATTTCAAATACTAATTTCAATTATATTGGTACCGCATTCCAGGACATTATTTCGGGAGGTTCGTGGTATTCTATGGCGATTTGTTTAGCATATAACATAGTATATCGTATAGGAATAGGAATATGATAGTAATCAAGTTAGCCTCTTAATAAATATTTTTAAATGATTGACCCTTTTTATTAATTGTTCTTGTCGTATAATGTATACCGTGACGAATTACCTGAAATGCCAGTATTTAATACTATTTATTATAGTTATCACACATGCAAATTTTTTTGTGTGTGTGTGTGTGTGTGTGTGTGTGTGTGTGTGTGTGTGTGTGTGAGTGTGTGTGTCTCTCTCTCTCTCTCTACCCCCTCTCTCTCTCTCTCTACCTCTCTCTATCTTTATTTCTCTCTCTCCCTCTCTCCCTCCCTCTCTCTCTACCTCTCTCTCTCTCTCTCTCTCCCTCTCTCTCTCTCTCTCTCTCTCTCTCTCGCTGTATCTTTCTTTCCTTACTAATATAGATAGTATTACATATTAATATATTAATTCAATTAAATAATATCCCTAGTTTGATAATCAACACTACATTCCAGATGCTGTTAAGAAGAAGCATGTCCACCCAGCTGCTATTATTGGTCAACACCGACTTAGAGAAACAAAGAACCAGACAACAACACTTGCTCAGAAGGACCCAGAGGAAGATGATGACGTCAAGGTGACGCTGCCCGTACTGTCAACAACGACACCACCCAGACCAAGGCTAAAACCAAGGCCAATGCTAAAACCAGGCCACGGTCTGACTTTAGGAAAACGTGCGCGGACCGGGCCATCTAGAGGAACAAAGAAGAGGAAAGTGGTGTCGAAATCCAACCAGGACAGACCCAAAAGTAAACAAGGATTAGGATACTTGTTAGGAATACAAATGGATCCACCACCATCAAAAACAACATCGCAAATCCCTATAGAGAAAATATCTGCTTCAAAACAAGACGAGATCGTTCGTGCGAGTTCGACTCAAAGTTCACCTTCTTTTAATAAAAAGGCTGGACACAAACGACCGGGTAGAGTTCGGCAGAAGCGTTTAAAGAATAGAAAACGCGGGAACTCCCGTAAACTACCTACCAACAGAAGGAAGCTTTATTCGGACGAGCCTAGACCGACGATTCAAGGTAAACGTACGCCAGAGAAGGTAACACCTTGTAAATACACCTTACCGACCATTAAAGATTCCGATCTGACCACTGCAGATCCCGATCTAACATTTCCAAGTTCCAATTGGACCATTCCAGCTTCCGGTCTAACGACACCAGCTTCCAAACGGAAAGAAAGCGGAAGTGACCATCATGCGTAGAATTGAAACTATAAATATGTGCTTACTCATACGACCGGATGTGCAAAAGCCATATCCCAAACTGTATGCTCCAGGTAGCGTCCCCTTCTGGCTAGAATCACTGATTCGATCTACTCGGAGTCAAACGAGTCCCCTGAAGCTATTGATGTGGTTCGTGTTGGGAGTTAGTTCATGACTGTGTTAACTGGCATGCCATGCAGAAACTCTCTCTCTTTCTTTTCTCTCTCTCTCTCTCTCTCTCTCTCTCTCTCTCTCTCTCTCTCTCTCTCTCTCTCTCTCTCTCTCTCTC
>JAUTBZ010122442.1:0-15830 GCA_032361785.1 Lepetodrilus galriftensis
AATTATCAGAATATAATTCTTTTAATATTTTATAATACTTAACATTTCCAGTTTCCTTAAAATTATTTTCCGCAAGGCCTATCAGTAGCTTGTCGTCCCCAGAAGCCTTTGCTATTAATAATTCAAAATCAGATAAAGTCAATGCTAAGGCCGCAGACAACTTTCTATCTTTAATTTTTAATACTAAAGCAGCCAACAAGTCGAAATGACCCGCATCTATTGCTAACTGACAATAATTCAAGCAATTTTGTTCGTCCCAATATTTCCAAGCATCTGGAATTAAACTATCTGCGGGTCTACCCCATCCGACTAACAACTCTAGGACTGGTTGCATTTCTGCAAAAGTTAATTCATGCTCTAAGAAAGGGGAAATCAATTCAGAACATTGATTTTGCAAATCAGAATCCTTTGCCCATTTTCTTAATAGTTGAATTATTTTTTGTGCAAACAATGGCTCTATCCTAGCGTAAATAGGCACATGATCCGCTAGCCCAATAACGACCTCTTCCATGATAGCTGGTGCTACTATAATAGCCATACTATCTTGTAACATTGCTAATGCTTGGTTCAAAGCCAAAAGCGATTTCTTTCCTTCTGGCAATTCATAATTCTTAAGACTTGGCCAAATCCTTAGAAACTCATTGACAAAAAATCTTATTTCTTCGGTATCTCCATTATTGAGCATCGTCTTCAGCTCGGTCATAATGGTGAAAGCAATTTCATTTATAAAATTCAAACCACTCACAGATATCTTTCGTGAAGTCGTCGCATGCTTGAATGTCAAAAATAACATATCGCGATACTTGTCTGGCTCATCGACTGCATAAGGTGTCGCAGCGGCTCTCATCACTAATGCAAAACGTCTATTTTTTCTAGCAAAGTTTGCGATTACCTCTTCCATTCTATTATCTGGTAGCATCTCGATAAAGTCTCTGACTTTTCGTTTTGCAAACGGAATCGCTAAAATGGGATCATTTCGTAGTGCTTTCTTTGGAAGGTTTTCTAGAACAGCAAAAAACCCTGCAATAACATGTGGGCATATCTCCCCGACTGCATAAGTGGCACATTCACAGCCTACTTTTTGAAAAATTCTACTCTTAACAAGTAACTCAATTTCATATTGTTCTTCTTCGTCTTTCACGATTGCAGTCCACACCCCTTGTCCTATATTATCTAAATCTGACAATTTATCCTCTATATAAAGTGATTTCCCTGAATCCACTGCCGTTTCTTCCAATTCCCAAACAAAGGCATCCAAACTTATTCTACATTTCAGCATATATGAACCTTAAACTAGTATTAATCAATGGCTTACGTAAAAGACTCCCCCATGTTTTAGGAATGCTCCATATACGAATACAGCCATTTTTTTTGACCAAACGTCAAAGATAACAATAAAATAGAACTACTCTAGGTGTTAATCTAATTTTCCTTTTTTGTGCTTTATGTTCTACACACACTTTCGCCTTTATTAATCATCTTATCAAAAGATGACCGCTACCTAAATAAAACAGGGCGTAACCTAATTTTCACTTCTCCCGTATATAAGGCTGCGTTATCTTTAACGCAAGTTTTCTCATAGTATGTTTTGATAGTTACTCCTACACTATAAAAAGTTATAGTGTAGGATTTTTTTATGCCCATATCCCTGATTCTTCATCTCCATGGGACAACTAGAAGGCTCAATATCCACTTATTGGAGTAATTCTGCCCGTTACCTAAAAAAAAGTGTACCCTTTCCATATAGTACTTTCCAAACATACATTCACGCCCTATCTTTGACCTAAGTTTTCTCATAGTATGTTTTGATAGTTAATCCTACACTATAAAAAGTTATAGCGTAGGATTTTTTTATGCCCCTACCATCCATGATTATTTATTCACTTTCTTAAATACTGCCACCAGAAGAATTAAATAGATTCCAATTCCAGGGATAACTATTTGCCACAATTTGCGGTACTCCAAACTTATAATTGCAATTAACTTCTAACTCATTGATAGTCAATCATTCACTCCAAATTCAATGAAATTTACAAAATTTCACACTACACTCATATATTGCTTTTTCTAATATATCTGACCGCTTTCTAAATATATACGACCACTTCCTTAATAAGTGTATACGATAATTAGAAACCGCCTTATCTTTGCAATGGTAGTTTTCTCATAGTATGTTTAGTTTCGCTCCTACATCCGCCTCCCTGCGATGTAGGAGTTTTTTTGTGGGGTAAGGAGCCAAAGATCTATCTAGTTGAAGCGATTAAAAAGGAAGGACAAAGGAATTCTACGCTCGACAAGAAACGTCAAGTTCGACAATGGATTAAAAAAAATACTGGATTATTACTTCAATAAATCAGCCTGAATCTTTTCGAAGGCAGGCAATTTTTTATGATGCCATTTTCCTAGAATAAGCCCGTCCTTCATCAGAACAGTCCCTGGATTAGAACGGACAATAGTCTTCAATAAAATCTTATCCGCCATAAAAATCGGAAAATCTCCTCCAATTTCTTTCATCAATGCCTTTGCGACAGCTGGCTCTTCTAGCCCAATAATGATAAAAGGTTTCACGCCAGCCGCTTTTGCCGCTTTCGCTAAAGGCACTATTTTTTCCCGAAAGGGGGTAATAAAAGACTTTGGAAAATGAACCGTAATCTTCTCAGACTCCACATCTTGAATGGAGGCAATTTTATGGGTTAAAGTGAATGAATCCACTGAAACCTGAATAGTATCGGTTACATAAGTTGTATCCTTAATGGTGATTGGCTCTGATGTGACCTCCCGGTCTAATTGATAAGAAACAAACATAAAAGAATAGCCTTCCTCATTCAAAACATCCTCCGTCACCTCATCACCCTCTAGGTTCGAGATAGAGAATTCACTTAATTTTGTAGAAGGAATTGCAGGCTCTGTTTTAATTTGCTCTGAACTCCATTCTTCCTTAGGATAGTTTTTGTACTCCTTCATGTATTGCTTGTACGGAACTTCCATGATTTCTCCAGAAGCTTTATTCGTTAGTTTAAAGGCCGTAATTTCAACAGCAGCTTCTGCCTCTGCTTCTAATGCTGCTTGCTCTCGGATATTAACGCCGACTTTAAAAGGACGAAAATCTACGACTGGGATATTCCAAACAAAATTATACAGACCAAAAAACAAAACGGCTAGTGTACTCAACCAGACGATTGCTCCACGCGAACTAGATCTAAACAGTTGATGCATTTGCTTGCGCCCAAAAATAAAATACAATGCAGGAAAAAGCATTATCACATCTTTTGTAAAAGTAGTGAAGGGTTTTAATTTCATAAAATCACCAAAACATCCGCAGTCTGTCACCTTCATCTGTGTTTCCAAAAAAGGTCCCCACTTACTAAATTCAAAGAAATTCACCCCATCCGGAACATAACCATTTAAGAAAGTAAAACCAGTCAAAACAGTAAATACAAACATTAAGAGAAAGAAAGCTCTACCCGTGAATTTTGGGCGAAAGCCAACAATCAAAGCCACACCAAGCATCATCTCAAAAACAATCATTGCCAAAGCAATTGGTGTCGCAAAGTCTGCCATCCAAGGAAAGATTGGTGCTAGCCACTTCATCTTAGTTTCATCAAATGTATAAAAGAATTGCTCAAAGTAATCCCCCATTTTATAGGCTGTTCCTAGTGGATCTACAATCTTGACAGCACCCGAAAAAATGAAGAAAACCCCCAAGAAATTTTGGAGGTAACTCATTAACATATTACGACTTCGCTTTTTGACTAATAAAGTCAATACAATTGCTATTATCGCTACAATGAAGGAAAATTTATAAATAGTCATAGGTCTGTCAATTTTTCTTTTCTCGTAAGAGGATTAAAGCAAAAGCCGAATAAATCAAGATGTCCAAATAATTTGCATCAAGCCCTTCTGAAACAATCGTCTTGCCTTGGTTGTCTTCAATTTGGCGCAAGCGTAGGAGTTTCATCAAAATTAAATCGGTGATCGAACTTACGCGCATATCTCTCCAAGCTTCACCATAATCATGATTTTTCTGTTTTAAGAGGGCTTTCGCAATGGTTTGTTGCTCATCATATAGCTTAGTCACTCGCTCTTTAGACAACTCCATTGGATCATTCTTGTCTAATTCTAATTGAATCAATGCCATGATGGAATAGTTAAACATTCCAATAAATTCAGACGCTATAGAATCCCCAATCTTTTGCGTTTGTAATTCTTGAATATTACGAATACGCCTAGCTTTAATTTGAATTTGGTCGGTTAGACTTGTCGGTCGAAGAATTCGCCAAGCACTACCATAGTCTTTGTACTTTTTCAAGAACAAACTACGGCATTCATCAGCAATCATATCAAATTGTTGGTAGGTATCTTTTTGCTTGAACATACGTTTTTTTTCTGCTAGACAAAAGTACGTGTAATCTAGTTAAATGTCGCATTTATCTTTTGTTAATTGCTGGTTAACAACGAAATACGATTTAGTCTTTTTTTTAGATAAAAACCCACAACCCTTATGTAGTAAAGGTTACATAGCATTATAAGGCAATACTGGCTTGGAATTTGATTAGGCTATATATAAGGTCTATGGTAGATCTAGCTAAACTTCCTTTAATATAACTTAATATTTTTCACATGAAAAAAGAGAGAATTACATTTTTAACTAAGGTACTAACCTTTATGTTTGTTTTTGCGGCTACGTTCGCAAATGCACAAAGTTTCGAATGGGCGCACGGTCTAGGTTCGTTATTAGATGACGAAGCAAAGAGTGTCACTATGGATGCTGCTGGTAATGTCTACATTGCTGGAACATTCAAAGAAACAATTGATTTTGACCCAGGAACAGATGTTTTAAATCTATCCTCAAACGGGCAAACAGATATATATATCCAAAAATTTGACCCATCTGGGAATCTAATTTGGGCAAAGTCCTTTGGAAACACTTATAATGATATTGTTGGTAAAATCACTTTAGATGTAAACAACAATATTTATATAACTGGAACATTTAGAAAATCAATAGACTTGGATCCAGGGACCGGTGTGGATATGCACAGTGCCGTTAAGTCATCAGATATTTTCATTCAAAAGCTTAACGAAAATGGTGAATATGTTTGGGGTAAAACTATGGGTAGTACTTATCCTGATGAAGGTATAGCCATTGCTACTGACCCTATGGGTAACGTATACTTTACGGGTTCTTTCAGAAAAGCCATGGATGCCGATATGGGTGCAGGTTCTTTCATCTTAAATCCAGCAAGTAAATCAAAAGATGTTTTTATTGAAAAAGTAAATGCTGATGGAGAATTTCAATGGGCTACTAAAATCGGTGGAACAGGAAATGATGTCTCGAATGGTATCGAAGTTGACAAAGACGGAAATGTATATACAATTGGTAGTTTTGTTGGAACAGTAGACTTTGACCCAAGTGATGCAAATACGGTTATCAGAACAGGTGTTCAAAGTGATGTTTTTATCCAAAAATTAAATACAAATGGAGAATTTGTATGGGTTAATGCTATTTTAGGGGATGGAATCAACACTGGAAGTGCTGTAAAAGTAGATGCAAATGGCAACGTCTTCGCTGTAGGTTCTTTTATAGGTTCTGCGGATTTCGATCCAAATGAAGCAACTTCACATGATGTCAGCTCCAATGGCAATGCAGATGGCTTTATCCAAAAAATAGATGCTGATGGAAACTTCCTTTGGGCACAAGCAATTGGGGCATCAGAAAATGATTTTATAAATGACTTGTACATCGATCACAGTAATAGTTTATTTATTACAGGTGGATTCTCTGGTACATTCCAAATAGGACAAAACACAACCATGATTGCTAATGGTTCAAATGCTGGTGTAAATAATACAGATGCATTTATTGCAAAATATGGTAATGATGGTGTTTTCAAAATTGCTAAATACTGGGGTGGAATCTTAAACGATGAAGGCAAGAGTATTCATGTTGACATAAATTCAAATATTTACACTGTTGGGTATTTCAATCTTGATGTTACTTTGAATCCAAATAACGGAATAATTAAAACCACAAATGCTGGCGGTAAGGATGCATTCGTTCAGAAACTAAAATACTGTGTTGCAGCTGATGTTCCTGCTTTTTCAAGTTCTTCAATCACTGTTTGTGAAGGAGAAAATGTTAACTTAAAAATTATTTCTGGAAATCTAAACAGTGCCACAAAGTGGAATTGGGCGGAAGGTTCTTGTGATAGTCAAAGTATCGGAGAAGGTACGGAGGTAACTGTTACGCCAAATAGTTCAACTACTTATTTTGTTGCTGCAATGGGAGGATGTATCCAAAATCCTGTTTGCCAAGAAGTAACAATCATTGTGAATCCTAAGTTTACAATCGAAAAAAATAACAACGTTTGTTATGGTACTGAATATACTTTTGAAGATGGCACTAGTGCTGTCATCGTAAAGGATACCACTTATACGCAAGCTTTACAGGCGATGACTGGATGTGATTCTACGATTACAACTAATGTTACGGTTACAGAAATCAATGCGATGGTTGAAGCTACTTCAACTTCAATTACAGCAACGGAGACTGATACAGAAGCAACTTTCCAATGGTTTAATTGTGAAACACAAGCGATAATTGAAGGGGCTACTGAAGCTACTTTTGAACCAGAAGTTACAGGTTCTTATGCGGTAACTATTAACAAAAATGGCTGTACAGAAACAAGTACTTGTACAGAAATAGAAATTACCGTTTCTACGAATGAGCCAGCATGGAAGAAAGCAATTAGTGTTCGACCAAATCCAGTATCTACTGATTTGAATATTAACTTTGGCGAAGCTATAACTGGAACTATTGCGCTAATGAATATTACTGGAAAGACTATTTACAGCCATCAAGTTGTTGCGACAAGTAACTTAAATATTGATGTTGCTAATTTAAATACTGGAATTTATTTCTTACAAATTATTAAAGATGGCTCTACAGCTACTTTTAAAATCATGAAATAAAGTTAGCAGTATTAAAAATATTAAAAGCCTTTTTCGCTCCTTGCGAAAAAGGCTTTTTTTTATGCAACATTGCTAATTTGCCTGCCTGTAACGGCGGCTTTAGAGACTGTGTAAACAAAGATTTAACTCAAGAAATCCAGCCATGCTGTATGGTTTTCCCCTGTTGGGGCAAAAAATAGCCATAGTTCCGTAGGTATCTAATCTTTGTAGATTATTTATTGATTTAGTCTTTTTATAGCTCCGTAGGTGCTACACATTTGCCTATTCTTTTTGGTTTCGCACCTACGGAGCTAGAGCTAAGAAGTGAGTTTCTTTTACAAAGGTTCGGGCACCTACGGAGCCTCCTTGTGCTATTTTCACATCTTGATAACTGTACCAAGAACCAGTCTTACTAAGTACTCGTTCAGCAAAAAAAAGGGTGCTGGTTGCTTTAACCGCTATGTTCTAAGCTAAATCATGGCGATTAAAGAGACTGTAAAAAGTCAAAGCCCATGTACTTCCAACTTTAGTTGGGATACTAAATATTTTCTTCCAGATAAATTTGGTAGTACAGAAGCTCGAAATGTATAAGATAATCAGTTGCCACTAAACCGCTACAACCTACATACCGCTACACCACCAATACCGACAGTCTACCTACCGTAAGCCCGCTCTTTCAAGTCCTTTAAGAAAGGAGAGGCAAAAATAAAAGATTGGAGTAATTCATTATCGGAATCAATGATGTGATTTTTATTCCCTTGCCAAGCAACTTTACCATGGTGCAACAAAGCGATATTCTCGCCGATTCCCATCACCGAATTCATATCGTGTGTATTAATAATAGTTGTGGTCTGATTTGTATGCGTTATTTCTGATATTAATTCATCAATAACTAAAGAGGTCTTAGGATCTAAACCGGAATTAGGCTCATCACAGAATAGATAATCGGGGTCTAAAACAATCGCCCTTGCGATACCTACACGCTTCTGCATGCCACCACTTATTTCGGAAGGATATTTACTATTGGAACCTTCTAACCCAACAACTTCTAAGCAATAGTCTACACGCTTTCTTTTTTCCGCAAGGGTCATCTTCTTAAACATATCCATAGGGAAACGGATATTCTCTTCCACTGTCAAGGAATCAAAAAGAGCCGAACCTTGAAATAACATTCCGATATTCATACGGACTTCTCTCATGGCTTTTTTGTCCAATCGAGTAAAGTTAACATCGGAGTACCAAATGTCTCCTTGCGTTGGCGTAAGCAAACCCACTAACAATTTTAGCAAGACCGTTTTTCCAGCACCACTTCGTCCAATGATAAGGTTGGTTTTTCCTTTTTCAAATTCCAGCGAAATACCTTTCAGCACTTCGGTCTCATCAAAACTCTTAAATATATTTTCTGTGCGTATCATCTTATCCTGTCAAAAGTACGACCAACAGATAATCGGCCAATAAAATTAAAATATTACTATAGACCACCGCTTGAGTACTTGCTTTACTCAAGGCTACACTTCCACTTTTCACAAAATATCCTTGATAGCAACTGACCGTCGATAGAATGAAAGCAAAAACAAAAGATTTAATGAACATCATCTGCACATTAAATGGATTATAAAAAGTCCGAAGTCCTCTAACGTAATCAACTTGACTCAAAATCCCCGGTAGAACGGTTGCAGCATATCCACCTAGAATTGCGACTATAGCCGACACTGCTACCAAGAGTGGGATTGTAGCTAAGGAACCGATTAACCTTGGTAATACGAGATATGAGGCTGTATTTAGCCCCATAATTTCCATGGCATCAATATGTTCTTTTTGGCGCATACCTCCAATTTCGGAGGTCATATTCGACCCTACTTTTCCCGAAAGGACAAGGTTTGTAAAAGTTGGCGACAATTCAATAATCGACAAATCTCGCACGATATATCCAATGTAATACATAGGAATCATCTGCCCATCCAATTGGTAGACAAATTGTAAGGCAGATACTGCACCGATAAAAACAGAAATCAAGGCAACAATCACTAGAGACCCTATACCGATGTCATACATCTGACGCACCGTTTCTTTCCAGTACATCTTGAAATTTTCAGGCTTCGAGAAAGCTTGCCACAACATCATCAAGTACCGCCCAAAGTGGTAGGGGAATCTCCAAATCATTAGAATTGCTTTTTAAGAAGCCAAAAGTATTACATTTTTTGACCATTCAAGTGCATATCGAACGTATTTATTAGCTTTGTGGTTCAAAAAACATCAAATATGAATAAAACGGTTGTTATTTCGGGCGGAACCAAAGGAATTGGTCTAGCATTGGCACACGCTTTTGCAAAAAAAGGTTTTGATTTGGCAATATGTTCTAGACATCAATCCGATCAAGATGCGCTTATTTCTGCTTTCGCAAAAGCATATCCATCTAGCCAAGTCCATACTTTTGTGGCAGATGTCAGCAAGAAGGAGGAGGTCTTCGCTTTCGCAAAATTCATCCAGTCTAAAATGTCACAGGTTGATGTGCTGATTAATAATGCTGGCGTTTTTCTTCCTGGAGATATTCTTCAAGAAAAAGAAGGACAGCTAGAGTCCCAAATCGAAACGAATCTTTATAGCGCCTACTATCTTACCAGAGCTTTAGTCTCGTCTATTCCAAAACACGGTCATATCTTTAACATGGCCTCTATTGCTAGTTTTATGGCGTACAAAGGAGGAGGTAGTTACACCATTTCTAAATTTGCGATGCTCGGATTTTCAAAAGTCCTACGAGAAGAATTAAAAGAACAGTACATCAAAGTAACTTCCATTATGCCTGGGGCGACTTGGTCCAACTCTTGGCAAGGAGACAACCTCCCACCCTACGAGCGTTTAATGCCTTCAGAAGACATTGCAACGATGGTCATTGCTGCGTGGGGATTGGGGCCTTCTTCTGTAGTGGAGGATTTGGTTATTCGTCCTCAATTGGGGGATTTGCCGTCGTAGAGATAATTCATGAATTATCTCTACGATGACGACACCCACCAACAACAAAAAAAGCCGCCATGCTACAAGAGCATGACGGCTTTTTATTTCACAAAAGTGATTATTCCATGATAATCATCTTCTTAATAGCAGTATTAGAATCAGTTTCTAACTTGTAGTAAAGCACACCAACAGCATTCAACTCACTCTTAGCAATAGAAACTTGGTTCATGCCTTTAGCGAAGTCGTTATTGATAGTCTTCAATGTTCTACCAGCTGCATCAAATACAGTCAAAGTAGCAGCAGTTCCAACAGGAAGATAGAACTTAATTTCAGTTCTATCGCTGAATGGGTTAGGCTCGTTCTGGAATAATGTGAACTGGTCCACAACTTTTCCGTCAAAAGCTAACTTAACATCTTGCTTATCATTGTTAGTATCAAATGCCATACTAGGTGTAATTTCACCGTTTAGACTCAATGCATCGCTCAAACGACCATCTTGAGTAGCGCGTAATACGATAGTGAACACATCGTTCTCTAAAGTAGCACCAGTCCAAGAAGTAGTGATTGAAGACTTGTCTAAGTGAAGTCCGAAGTTGTCAATAGAAACATTGTCTCCTTTAACGTTTACAAACTCCATGTTACCAATGTTCAAAGTGAACTGGTAACCAGCGATATCATTTCTATTAGCGTGAAGTGTAATTTCAACTTCTTCACCAGCAGAAAGCATTCTGTCAGCAGTATTCAATACTAACTCACCAAATGTACGGTCATCAACTGAAGAGTACATATTAGCAGCAGCATCACCACTTACATCACCCATCTTAACAGCTACAAAGTCAGCAGTAGTAACACCGCCTTGATTTAAGCTAGCAATATCAATAACCTCAGGACAAGTCGCAGCAGAAGCATTACAAGCAGCTTCATAGAATCTCCAAGCTGGAGCATTCGGGAATGCATTGATTTTACCTAAAATCAAATCACGGATTAAGATAAGGTCAGCAGGCTGAACAGAACCACTATTGTCTACATCAGCAGCAAGTTTCTGATAAGCAGAAAAACCTTGACCACCGCCCAAAATCTCTTGGTAAATGTATAGTAAGTCAATTACACTCACACCATTTTGTACGAAAGAACCTGTACCATCATGTGTAGGAGTCACCGTAAAGTTATTACCTAAAGGTAATCCACTTACACCATAAGCACCATCATAAGAAGACACAACAGTAGATGAAGGAATATTACCTGCAACATCAGCTACAGTAACTTCAACATCTTGAACGCCCTCGTTAGTGTTAGATGCCATCATCATAGCACCAGAAATAGGCGCAGAGATTGGCGTTCCACCACAAACATTCATATTATCTTGAATGTCTATAAAGACTGTAATAAAGTCCCAGTTTCCAGCTTCGTCACCAACCCATAGCTCAACTTCTTGAGTTCCTAAGTCAGCACAAGTATAAGTAATATTCGTAGCTGTAACAGGAGGAGTAGAACCAGCATTTGGTCCATTATGATCCTGCACACGGATATAAAGATCCTGATCAGCAGTACAGTTGTCACCTACATTAGGATTCCAAGCACAAACGTTTGGAGCTCCTACTGTCTGCCAACAATCAACTGGGTTACCAGGCCATAGAGTAATCATTCCACCACCATTACCATCAGACATGATGTTAACAGTACCGTCAGTTGCCTCAATAGTAGGCTTCTTACAATCCTTAACTTCAAATGTGAAGCTATCATCAGAACTGTTTCCACAGTTATCTTCAGCGAACCACTTAATTTTGTGGACACCACCAACTGGCTGATCTTTCAATTTAATACTAGCAAAAGCCCATCCACCATTATGTAGAATAGTGATATTTGGAGCAAAAGCATCATCATCATGTGTAGTTTCACCAGCGTCAGTATAGTCACCGTCACCATTCAAGTCCATATAAAGGATATAGCTAAACTCAATGTTATCACCAGAACAAGCATCTTGAGCTTTCGCTTTCAATACTACATCAGCAATACATCCACCTGGAGCAACACAGTACTCATCTTCAATGACTTCAACTGTAGGAAGGTCATTATCAGTAACCATGATTATTTGTGTATAAATAAAACGTCCGTGGTTAGTAGCATCAGTATGAACTGTTGGTCCAGACAATGTATAACTAGGATTAGCCACTTGCTCAGGTGTATAATTTAATGTATTAGCATCACACCAGTCAAAGATTTCGAAAGTACGAAGAATCTTATAACAAGCACCTGGAACTGAAGTGATTACTTCATCAGTAACTTCATATGATCCTTGCTCACAATCGTTATCTCCAAAGATAGGAGCGATAGTGTCAAAAGGATTTGAAGTACAAGCAGTAATATTCAAATCATTAGGGAACTTAACAGAATAATTCTGTACATAGTTAACTGTAATCTTCTGAGAACAAGTAGTAACAAGTCCACCACCATCAGTTACAGTCCATGTACGTGTTACGATACCTTTTCCACAACCATCAACACCATTATTAACATTCTCAACAACGTCATAAGAACAGTTGTCAGCAGCAATAACATCACCGAAAGAAGTAACTAAGTTATCAATATCAAACGAGTTACAGTCAACCTGTGCATCTGCTGGAGCTAAACAAGTTGGAGCCGTCTTATCTTTAACTTCAACTTCAACCATACAAATGTTAGAGTTACCATATACGTCAGTAGCTTGAACAACAACCATATGAGTTGCGTCAACATCCTCACAACAGAAAGTAACAAACGTTCCGAAATACTTGTCAGAATTTACACAAGGATTGTCATTAGCCATTCTTCTAATTTCAAATCCAACGATTCCACAGTTATCGTAAGAACCATCATCTGGACTTGTAGCCTGAAGGATACCAGCTCCTGTGTTATTTAAAGTAACAGTAGTGTGTACATCACAAGCCATAGTAGGAGCTACATCATCTTGAACGATTAATGTAACCTTCACTTCAGCAGTGTTACCACAATTATCTGTAATTTGGTAAGTCAAACCATCAGTATAAACACCAACAGCTAAACCTGGAGCAGGAATATAACCACCATTAGCAGTCATACCAGTCAATACACCAGCAGGTGTAGTAACAGACATTGTAGTCATATCTAAACCAGAACAATTATCAGAGAATCCTGGAGTAGGAATAAAGCTAGTAGAGTTACAAGTATTAGGGTAACTTCCGTTAGCACTAACAGTTAAAGTAACATTACCTTGAGCATCAGTAGAGAAAGCTGCTAAGTTAGTGAAGTCCATTACTGGAGCATCAATATCTGCAACAACGATTAACTGAGTGTGTGTCTGAATAGCACCAGTACAAATATTGGTGATAGTCCACAATCTGTGTATTTTCAATACACCAGGAGCTCCACCACAATGTGGGAAAGTCTGATCAGAATGCTCAACATTAAAGTTACAAGAATTATCATTTGAACCTACTGGAGAAGGAAGACCTGATCCTGTATTATTCAATACAAAGTTAGACATGTTAGGATTAACATCAATGTCATTTTGCACATCACCAGTATCCCAATCAGAAATATTGCCATGTAAAGCCGCAGCTCCGATGACACCTGGGTGAGCAGCATACTGGTCACAAGTCCAAGTAATATCCTCAGGGAAAGTAATAGTAGGTTGAGTTACAGTAATTGTTTGAGTACAAGGAGCAGATTGCTTTCCTGCCTCATCAACAGCTCTATAAGTTCTTTGGTAAACTTTCTTACCATCATCACACATAGCAGCATCCAACCATCCTTGAGAAATCAAGTTAATTGAAATATTGCTTACATCACTACAGTTATCTGTAGCAGTTGGCAAAGCAACACCATCAACACTTTCTGTACAAGAGATAGTAATATCAGCAGAAGAAACTTCTACTTGAGCAGGTCCATCAATAGAAACAGTAAAGTCTCCAACTGGATTACCGAAGCTTGTATTAGTAGCAACAAAAGTATAAACTCCTGGAGTCAAATCAACTACAACCAAAGGATTAAGACCAGTACCACCATCATCATCACCAGCGATAAATCCAGCACACAAATCTGCAGGATCAAATACACCAGAGAAAATAGCAGCTAAACCATCTGCAATTCCGTCCATTTCAAAAGAATATGAACCGGCAGTTGTAACAGTAAAAGTATATGCTTGGTATGGGTGAGCATTATCTATGAAAGTAGATACGCCGCTCCAACAACCAGTAGGCTCATTAGCTAAATCTAATCCATAAGGACCATCAGCTAAAGCACCAGCAAATTCAGTTACAGGAGTCAAATCACCACAAGAAATAACAGGAGCAATTCCATCAAAGAAGTTAACACCATCAACCATACACATGTTAGAAGGATCAAGGTTAGACATAATTTGAACAGTCCAACTTTCACCAACAAAACTATGATCAGCAACATTTCCTAGAGGAGAACCTACAGGATTTTGAGCAGAACCAGTGTTAGAAAGAATATTAACAGTATAGTTATCAAAACAACCATAGTTTTCACCTTGTAAAATATCAGCAGGTGTGATAGTTACTTGACAATTTTCATCGAAAGAGAAATTGTGATTAGGTACACAATTTAATTGTGCACTAACTCCAGCAAACTCGTTAACAACAAGATCAAACTCACAAGTCTCTTCAACTGTTCCATTAGGTGCTACTAAATCATAGCTAACAGTAGTTGTACCTGGAGCTAAAGCCTCACCAAGAACTGGTGTAGTTGCACTAGGAACAGCTGTATAGTATGTCAACACATCATCTGGTTGGAATACAAAGTTTGTAATCTCTACATTAGATGCACCAAATTGACCATCTAAAGTATAAATCAAGAAACTAAACAAATCACCTGAAGCTACATTCACTGTAGCAGAACCAGCTTGATCAGCAGTTGCAGCGTCCGTTAATGCTGTAATACCTGCTTCAATATTAGGTACAGATAATACTGTACTAGAAGCATTAAAGAAATATCCAAATGGATCCCACTGAGCATTAAGGTCATTAGTAGTATAATTCCAATCAAAAGTAATTGTACCATTGGTTGGAACCTGAAATTCTGTATATGTAGCAAAGAAAGGATTGGCCGTACATGCAGTACCAAAGTCAAAAGAAGACATTGTTAAAGATGCTGCAGTCAATTCAAAACAACCATCATTTTGACTTGATAAGATTGTTGCAAAATCAGCTGAAAAATCAGGAACAGCCGGAGCTGGAATCAACTCAGGAAGACAATCGCCAACGATAGCCATTGTATAGTCATAAGTTGCATTACATTCTCCAGAACCTAAATTATAGGTAATTGGTCCTGCTGGACAAGCCAAATGGCATGTTGGTCCACCTCCTCCAGGAGGAGCTGCTGTGTACTCAATAGTAATAGTCCATGCATTAAAGGTTCCGGAATCACCACCACCTGAATCACCTACGTGCAAAGTCCAATTGCCATTGGCAGGACTAGCATAAAGGTCAGCAAGTGTTGATGGAGGTTGAGTAACACTACCTGGAGCAGGTTGATACTCTGTTGGTAAAGGAGATGCGTCATCATCAAAATCTTCTGCTGATAATGCAAAAGCATCGTTAAATGAAATTGAACCAGTCATGTCATCCGACGTACCACAACATTGTGTACCATCATCATTAGTTTCATCTAAACTAGGGCGACTCATCAAACCTAGAATATCTCCATTAGGAGCTTCAAGTTTAATAGTAATGTCCCCAGCCCAAGTATGAGCAATATCAACATCAACAGTAATGTTGGTGATAGTAGCCCCACCAGGTACTCCAGAAATCATAATGCTGCTTGATGCCATTGTACCAAGGGTACCATCATACGCATTATCAACTATATCTGCAGCTGGTGCATCCGTTCCAGTAGCCGTTTGTGCGTAAGACGCAAACGAAACTGCAACGAGAAAAATCAGAATT
>JAUTBZ010122453.1:0-15830 GCA_032361785.1 Lepetodrilus galriftensis
ACACACACACACACACACACACACACACACACACACACACACACACACACACACACACACACACACCACACAAACACACACACACACACACACACACACACACACACACACACACACACACACAAAACACACACACACACACACACACAAAACACACACACACACACACACACATACACACACACACACACACACACACACACACACACATATCCTCCACCAGTTCATCATGGCACCTACTATTAAATACCGATATGTTATCATCCAACATCAAAACTGAGACAATATTAATTGATTGATATGAATCGGCAATGACAGGTATATTAACCCTATCCATGTCATATCACATTCTTAACCCCGCGATGAATGTAAATGGAGACAACACATGATTGACTGGGTCTCGCAGCTTCCTGGCGTAAATATCACAAATATCCTAATAGAAAAGTCATAACAAGTCGACGCACACACCGCCAAAATCCATATCATAACGTTCATATTCCTCGCAGATGAAATCAGTGATTGGCCGCTCTGATATTGCCGATGTCCACGGAGAAAATTCATGCAAGCGAGCGGCTGGCAATATACGTCAGTTATGGCGTGTATTTCTGCCTTTCACAGACCTCTCCTGCGATGAGTAGTCGATGATTGGCACCTGAGAGGAATACATATCGCGTGATTGACATATCGCCAACAGAAGCAGCAATTTCCATTCATCCACGCTCGCTAATATCGCAGATTTATTAGGCATATTTCATCTCTCTCAATAGCCATCGTGTTTCTTGTAGTTTAACAAAATGTCATGTGCGGATACGTGGAAGGCGATATTGATTCTGCAGCTGTTAGTATTTTTTAATTCTGTTTTATTTTTTTAATTAATGACACATGTCCAACTGAATACGTCTGTAAACATGCATGTTATCTTATGTATGAGGAATATGAAATAAATTGAATTATTAGTTAATGTTGCTGAAGGTAAACGGAATATGAGTATGTAACTGTTTATAGTAATGTGTATGTGTTAAATATTAAGATTTAATTCTAAAGGTTTTGTTTTTTAATGATTTAAAAGTAAATTGTGCTTTAATAGGATAATTAACTCATTTTGACAGTACTGTTTAAGCACTTTGAAAATTCTAGTTAGTGTTTATTTGATTTACGTAGTGTTTGTAGAATTCCTCAAAATGTAATCTCGATTTTTTTTTAAATAAAAGCAGATGTTGTACTGTTTAAATTAATGTTAATTTTTAATATAAACATCCAAAAATATTTTATACATAATTCAATTGTAGTACAGGATTAAGACATGGATTTGCAATTCCTTAAAACCGAGATCGTAAAGATGTCTATACCACCTTACCGACTTATCCTAACTCTAAAGAAACGTCGAAATTATTCCATTTTCTAAAAACAAATTGGACCCATTAACCAATAGTACCGGGAGGTTAAGACATCCAAGTCTCCAAGGGAGGTAATGACCAGATAGGCCGGTATTCATTGCTCGGAAAACAGTGTCGAAAATCGCGGAAAATTGTCAAGGAAGCTGACCAGCATTTGATTTAGTAAGTACACGACTACAGAAGTCATGTCAATCCAATATACCCCCGGATTGGGAACAAAACGTGGACTCGCGAATGGAAGGGCAGCGAGAGACAATATTAAAGATTGATTTTTATACCACAAATGAATGGGAGATCACAGCTGGACGTCTTGGGCGCAATTCTATACTCATGTTGATACCACTAAATATCCTCAATCTGTCTGCAATAAAATTGCCAATATCCTGATCGAGAGCGAACGGCATCGCGAAGGAATCCGGACTGACCACGTCGTCCATCGCAATGACCCCTCCCTTGGTCTCCGATGTCATCTTAACTTTGATAAGTGAGGGAAGCACTTGGTGTGCCCGAGTATCAAATTGCAGACTTGATTTCTCCATGTTGCCTTTAATGATGTTTTATGCTGGGATCCCTATTCTGGCCACAGATTCTAATGCGCCCTCAGTCAGAGTCCTGCTACCTAATTATTGGTATTTCCCCGGCAAATCGTAGGTGCGAAAGACGATACAGCCCCAACATACACAGCGCGCGCTTTGATCAATAAGCCCGCTTAATGACGAAAATCTTAAATTCTTTCCTTTTCTGTGCCGGGCATTGGAAGACGGGGTGATGGTATTCGGGTCTCGAGTATGATTCTGTCTACCAGAGCATCAATTCTGTCAATAAAGAAAATTAGCAACAGGAGAGGAGCATCTAGGCTTGTGATTATCGTAGAAGCACTTTAATCATCCGCGAGTGGCACAACTTGCCCAATGGTATATGGGTTATCATCTCCGAGCCTGTGATGTAATGAAATTATTGGAGTATCTGTGGAAATTAACATCACTTCCTGAAAAAGGCCATACGTCTCCGCCATCTAGTCTCCAAAGTTAATACTCGCGGAAACTGTTATCATTTCAAATTGAAATTGATTAAATTAACGAGACTGGGGGGTAAAAACAGATCCGGTCTGAAGTGACCATCAAAGAGATGCACATGTTTTCTGACCAATTTTCTACCTGAACCTAAACCTGGATGGGGGGCATCGTGGAAAAGTCTTCACATCGCAGCCATGTCGATGTAATTCTTAACAATCTCAACACCATGACAGAGAGAAAATTCATCAACCGGGACAAGAATAGCCCAGGAATGTAGATATGTATCATACATCATGCAAATCCGATCTATTTGGCATTTCTTCACTCGGTTTACCGCCCAGAAATCATTTTTCCATCTTTAACAAATTTCAGTATGTCCACAGTTTTGGAACACACAAGCAGACGAAGCAGAATGATAAATGATTTGTTCAGAAAAAAACTCACCTGCGCTGAACAATTCTGTCATAAAAAAAGTTTTTTTCCTGGCTTGAGAAATTATTTTTCCATGTTTTGTGAATGATATTCATCAAAGCGTGGATCGCGCGCCACACGCATACGCGGATAAAAAGGTAGATCCGCACTCGAGAGACCACCTGATTGCAAAACCATCCCACATATTCATAACTAACTCAATGTAGAAAACGCAACCTGTGAAAGTATTTATGACCGGGAGAAATTCGGATAGCATCAGATCATGGAAAGATCACAATGGAAGATGTCTTACAATTATTTTTTTCTGGTTTATGATCTTTTACGGGGGGGGGGAGAAAAAAATCAGGGCGGTTTCCATAAAATGCATTCTAAGACTTTGGACACTTTTACGGGACATTGAACTTTGGCCAACCTTCAAATTATTAAGACAGCACAAGATGATTGTTTTTAAAGATCATGTAAAACTATAATGTCATGATTTCCTACTGTGAAACAATAAATATAAACAGTCCATCACCAGTTACATGTGTCAAACAGTTGTGAAGACTAAAACGACTGTGACCAAGATTTTTTTTAGATTGAATTTGTTGAAAACAGACAAATAATCGATCAAGATAGACCTAAATGTGCCTCTTTGTAAATCTTTTCTTTTGTAGCTTTTAACCCATGCTAAATTTTAGCATGCTTTTAGAGCATGGATTTGGCGTAATATAAATATTAACATTATTATTAAATTAGTCTGATACTATGTATTTGAGAACAATTATTTATATAAAATTATATAGCTGTCAACAGTATTGAATTTTCTTTGCAAACATATTGCAATCCACATTGTCACATGTAGCAAATATTGTGATGCGATTGTGGATATATGTTAGCACTTTGAGCAACCACTTTTTGAATGGAATATTGTGCTTATTATTATTATTATTATTATTATTATAATTGTTCTTATTGTTATTATTAATACTATTTTATTCACACGTGTAATATCCTTTGTAAACAATACTTGTGTACTATCCTTTTTAATTAATGTCTGTTCATCCTAGAGTGTTTGTCAATCCTTTCCAAACAACATGTAATAAACCTATTTTTATATATTTATTTAAATGTAATAAACTGAAAATATTTACATATTTGATACCATTCTTTTCAAACAACATGTAATCAACCTATTTTCATATATTTATGTATTACTGTAATAAACTTAAATTATTTACAGATTGTATTCAAGCCATATGTTACATAAATTTCCAACATTGTCTATTGATCCCATATGTAATATTCTTGGCAAACAGCATATTATGAATTCAACACCCACATGTGGTTATTCTTTACAAACAGTGTATATTCGACACATATGCTATATTCTTAACAAACAATATTTAATCTGGAACACATATTTCACAAGCAGTTACTGGAATGCTATGACACAGTTTGTTTCAATAATGATGGTGTCAAAAATCCTCTGTAAAATTCTTCACAATTCTTGATATCGTAAATCTCAATATTAAATCGTCATTCTTCACATTTTTAATTCCGTTGTTTTATTTCAATTCCAAACAGATAAAGATGTTCCAATATTCAATTCCTCTGTATTTCAGAGTGGCCTCCCTTTTCCATACCGCATACATAACACGTGACTCCAGCATCGTGAATACTCAAATTCATTTTTAGTCAGAGTAGCTTCCCTGTTCCATACTGCAAACATCACATGTGACTTATATCGTGAATACTCAAATTGTTCTTTGTATTTAGAGTAGCTTCCCTTTTCCATAATGCATAACTCCCACATCGTGAATACTCAAATTCCTTTAGATTCAGAGTAGCTTCCCTTTTCCGTAATGCACAACTCCCACATCGTGAAAACTCAAATTCCTTTGTAGTCAGAGTAACTTCCCTTTTTAGTACCACGTGGCTCCAACCCCATGAAACAGATCGATAGTCACGTGCTCCATCATTGTAAGCAGGTCACGTTTACTTACAGTTGTGTCCAGTTCTCGTGTATGTCGACTATAGGCGTTCATTTTCACAGCTTTCATAATTACTTGGCGATGTCCTTTACCAATATCGTATCCTTGTCTCAGATAGATGCATCACCGACAGAAAACTTGTCCTTCTCAGTTTGCAGATTCATCAGTCTTCTCACAAATTCACCTCCTTTAGATGGAGCATCCTTGCTTTTTTAACGTCAAAAAGGAAAAGAAATTACGTTATGGCTCTTTTCAAGCGAGTTAAGTAGGCATATGGAATGGAGAAGAAAAACAAAGATTGTTCAGGAAATTATTTGAAGGATTATTATTTTGAGACCTTTAATGATGACTATGGAAATGATAATTATTTAAATGACAGATGTAACAATGGCAATGATGGTGATAACATTGGCAATGATAATAATGACAGTTATGACAGTAGTAATGATAGTGATAAGTGGTAAAGACCTCGACGACAACTTGGCAATGATAGTGATGACAATGGTAATGCTAGTGATGACTATCCAATTATAGTGAAGATAGTCATAAGTTGATAACAGTCATGGCAGCGGCAATGATATTGAAAATAATGACAATGATAATTATGACAATGACAATCATGCTATAGTGATGACAGTTGAAATAATAATAATAGTGATTAAAGAGGCAATGGTAGTTATGATAGAGGAAATGATAGTGATGACAGTGATTATTATAGTGATGACAGTGATTATTATAGTGGTAATAGTGATATGATGACAATAAAAAAATCTGAAAATGTAAGATAGTATTCTGATACTGTGATTGTTGATGGTGACAATCTTTTGGATGATGACCACATATTGATGACAATCAACACTAATGGCGTTGCTAGATGTCTACGTACAGAAAGTCAATCACACTTGTTCAGCAACTTCAAGTACCATTACAAACATGACATCATCATATTATGATGTCTCCATACCACAGGCAAAAATCCCGATAAAAAGCGTAGGTCCAAATCAGCAGAATTGTGTGCCAGGGGTCGTATTGGTAACAACGCAGACTTAACGAGACAGCGCGGGTCAGTTACGAATCCCCATCAGTTTACAGTAAAGCAGCAAATATTGGTAGAAGACATACACAGCGGGCGGCAGACTAGAAATACCAGAAATGAGACAATAATTCAGGTGGAAGTGTCACATACATGAACAGACATCTCTCCCAGGCCCGTGGTCTACTGTAGTGTGTGATTGTAGTGTGTGACTGTAGTGTGTGACTGTAATGTGTGACTGTAGTGTGTGACTGTGTAGTGTGTGACTGTGTAGTGTGTGACTGTAGTGTTTGACTGTGTAGTGTGTGACTGTGTAGTGTGTGACTGTGTAGTGTGTGACTGTAGTGTGTGACTGTAGTGTGTGACTGTAGTGTGTGACTGTACTGTGTGACTGTAGTGTGTGACTGTATAGTGTGTGACTGTGTAGTGTGTGGCTGTAGTATCTGACTGTAGTGTGTGACTGTGTAGTGTGTGACTGTGTAGTGTGACTGTGTAGTGTGTGACTGTGTAGTGTGTGTGACTGTGTAGTATGTGACTGTGTAGTGTGTGACTGTGTAGTGTGTGGTTGTAGTGTAGTGTGTGACTATTGTGTGTGTGCATGTGACTAGCAGGATTCTACATGACAAAGTGATGAACTTGTTGGCATTGTTTTGTACAAAGAATTACAGTTGTGGAATACATTCAGAATGGCATACATTGTATTGTATTATTCAATTATTTATACTGTTAGTGTTAGTATTGGTTCAGATTTGATATATTGTAACACATTCAGAAGGAGACTATTACATTTTATAGTTTAATTTTCATTGGTAAATACAAAAATATAAGTCTTGTTCTGAAGTGTTTCACCTATTCAGGAGGAAACATATTTTATTGTACAATAGCTTAAGTAATTAAACCAAATGGGCAAGTATAGAAACATTATACTGTACATTTTGCAACCTTTACAGAGATGCATACAGTAATTTAGCTACCGTATATCACATTGGGCCAACTGTATAAAACACTCACAGCTCAAACCAATGGCTATTGCACTTTTGCAAGTTTCAATGTCAAAGCTTTATATCTTCAGTATTGAACATTGGTTACATTTATAGGATATTACTCTCAACTGATAATAGATACAAGGCAGAAACAATATCAGAAATGGATGTAAAAAATTCTAAGTGGGCGATATAACCAAGTTTTCTACAGAAAACCATACATTTCCTTTAACAGCAATGTAATTTCTTTCATAAACAACGATGTAATTTTCTACATGTCAAAGCTTCATGGTTCTTTTACTTCTCTTTTCAATTGAATTTTTAATGACAAAAGGTGGCATTATCAAGAATTCACACTACGAACAATATTAAATTGTGAACAAATATATAGCAGTGATTATCTTCTATCCTAAAAATCCACCTCAATGCATACAGTTTGGTCCAATTCTCTTTGTTTTTCATAACACCCGAAAAGAATCTAAAATTGAACAAATAAATCACTTCTCGTTCTTCTGAATAAAATGAAAGAAAATCCTTAATAACAGAACAGATTACAATGCCAGTGACTTAAATGGTGCATGACTGGCACAGACAACTAAATATAGTCCCTTGTAGGGCATTTATCAAGGAGGACGGTCATCCTTTGACACTTCTGATCAATTTTGTCTGCGAAATGCCGACCTAACAACAGAAATTGCATTTTGCGATGCACCCTCTGGTCACAAATAATGTAGTTACATTTTCCATTTCATCAAAAAACACCATTATTGGACGGTAGCCATGTTCTAAAGGTAGTTAGTCTCTCGGTGCCCCGACAAACGAGATGAAACACCGCTATTGTTTCAAATAATGATGTCTTTCATACGCAAAAATCATACAAGTGGCAGACGACTGCGATTGGTAACATGCTCGGGGATTGCGGTTAATGCTTTAAAATGCGACCAAAGATTTGACGCCTCATTTGAAAACATTTTGCGGGTCGTAATGTTTCTCCAAAGTGCAATGACTATGAATTATCCAACACAACCTGAAAGTGAAGTTGTTATGTTTTTTAGACAATCACGTCTTCTGGGGGTCGTGCCGATCACTGTCGTTCTCGTTACGACACGTCAATGCAGGTGGGAGATGAATATCATTCCGGAAAATGGCTGTTCTGAAATGTACCGCCTGTTGGACAACTATGGTAACATTAAAAAAATGTCATAAATCTCAACCTAAAATAAAAGTGCAGGTTAAATATAATCACTGAAATAGAAAACAATTTAGAATACATTCAATGCGTAAAATTGAAAGTATTTATATACATGTATTTTTGTGTGTATTTTTATGTGACTAAAATATTTCTGGCCAATAACGCTTATGTGGGCAAAATAAATAATTTCGAATGTGCTTCAATGTTTAAGCCTGTGTTTTACGAAAGGGTTGCACTTGTAGTGCTTTACTTCCTATTCTGCTGTAGTCGCAGCATCGCGCATGGACTGATTTAAGACTACAGCACGACCCGTCTGTGAAATACCGGCCACCAAAGAATCTTGACCATTGGGAGTGTGGCGAGAGTGTGTGACAAAAAAGCATTGAATTTTTTTTAATGATTTCAAATCATTGATGTCATTCACGATTGTTTTTAAATTATCATGATTTTTAAGTCGTAAAAAGGACATCGCATCTTTTAGTATTCAAGTCCAACTGAGGTAATTATCAAACTAAAAAATACTCATTCTAATAATATTCAGTACCCATGGAGACACGATATCCACAATCAAACCATTAAATTGCAAAGACGATTAAAAGTCTTGCGTAACAGAATTAGCAAATTTTGAAAGGATTTCTGTATTTTTTCCCCTATTCTAATATTCAGACTAATATACAAAAGAATATGGAAATTGCGACATGACATGCAAGAGACGTATAAATCTTCATTCTTATAACGCACCACGGTGATGGGAAAAAAACATTTTATAAAAAATAATCCCTCATTCTACGAGACTCCTGAACGTAAACTGCAGTTTAACACTGTACGCATTGAATGGACTCGCACAACTGATAGTATGGTAAGCGCAACTCCTGAGCGCTGCATGCATACTCACGGTCATTAATCAGAAACATACAACATGCATAACTCTCCATGGGGCCGTTATTGTGTGAGGAGAGCAATTATATATGATATGCAGGAATCGTTCGCAGTCATCATCTGTGCATGAAGTGTAATAAAGAATATTAGGAATTGCCGATTTTTGCTGATGTGAGACCGGAAAGAATAGACGTGAATTAATAGCTGGGAAAAAGAGACAAGATGTTAATATTGTTGGCAGTCTTTACCATGATTAATGACGTCGAATATCAGATTGTTGGGAATTATGGACGAGGTATTGATAAGTTCCATACAGTTACAATGACACCCTATGGAAATCAGCCTCTGCCTGCAACTTTTCACTAACATCTTCCAATGCAATAATTTCATTCAGAGGTGAATTTCTCCTTCTATGAGGAAATTTCATTACAGTCTTAGAAGATTGATTTCATAAATCAAGCGCCGAACAATGGCCGCCAGTCTTGCGCGAAGTATCTGAGTCGGTGTAAACACGGCTTTTTGACATAACGTTCATGTCGCCTGCTCCATTGTTATGAGCACGACGATTTGAATGCATATTCTACAATTACAATATGCTATCAGTACTGGCCAATAATGATGAACGATAGGATGAGCTGTGCGAACGAGCCTCGCGACAAAAGCGTAGGAGCTTCGAGGGTCAGGCATCAATCATAACGCGTTCATGAAGTCAGACATCGCGCATTAATAACGCGTTGATTCCTCCGCCGTCCTAATGTTTCTGATATGATCACGGAGACGCCCGACAGGAAGCCGGGAATCTTTAGCACATTTCCTAGCCTTCGCTCTAGAAGAGTTCTCTCCATTAAAGCAGAAAAATCGTTAATGGTTGACTGTTTGGTGACATGTACCGATCCCCCTCCCCCCTCCTGCTTTGAAGTCCCTCCTCAGTCCCCACTCCCCTCCCCCCCATTCTTCCCAAGGTTAATTAGTGTGTCAAAACAATTACGACTTGTCAAAGCTAGGTGTACGTCCTCAACACCTAGTCCATAATCGCCATATCTTAATGGCAACGTTACCAAGCTGACTGCTGTGTCTTCAATCATAATTAAACACCGAAAAAATCGTATTTACTCGTTTCCCCCACACCAATAGACAACCCATATAATTTTCCACGGGGGTTTCACGGCACAGGGTGCGAGAATCGAGAATTATCCTTGATGTAATAATTCTTTTCGAGCGTAAAAGATGATAACTCCGCAATTTTCCTTCGGTGGTTGGCCAGCGCATTTCATCCAGCCGTCTCTATTATTAAAGAGATTCAACGTAGAGATCAGTCATTGCCGAAATGGCAGGTATAATCCCTTCGCTGCATCTATGCTAAATAACGTGTCAATGTGTCCCAAACTTTCGACAATGATTCCCACTGTGACTGCCACGTTGTAATCTACGGCAAAAGACATCTCTTCAAACTTGTTACCCGCACACAGGAAGATTAATTGAAGGACAACATCAAAATGCTCGATTCGACTTGTCTATCAAAAGCAGATTTTCGCTAATTAAAATGCTAATGATGGGAGTTGGGGGGGTCATGTATGGGATACAAATATTGTACATGAAATGGCGGCATGATTGAACTTCCTGTCACGACAAGACATCATTGAGTATAGCGACCTAATACCGTGGAATTATCAATAGAAATGTATCTTTAACCCTGTCCATGCTGAAGGCAACTGGAGATGCCCTAAATGGCTGTACATGTGCCTAATCCGGCAGTGAGAGGGTTAACACTTATTGGGCTGAATAATGATACAAATAACAAATGTTTACCAAAAAAACATGAATTTCTACTGACCCTTATGATATCTTTGGAGAGATGGCCCGGGCCAGCGTTAATTTCTATCCCTGCATGGAATGTATCACTATTAGTCTATATAGTATTGTACAAAGTTATAAACTACAAATGTGATCTTCAAATTCAATCGACTCCATATATCCAATAAACAATTTGTAATCTGTACCAATAATCTATTCAATCTTGATAATGTATTTTTCTTCTTCTTTAAACTGTGTTGATACCACACACAAAAATCAGATATTCAAATGATCACAGGTTCAAGCCTAACAGATTGATCTAAGCAATCTAAAGGTTAAGGTGCTTAAACCACTTGTCCCATTATGATATCACTGGATTAATTAAAGAAAGGGCAAGGACATAAAAAAGACATATTTTTTAAATCCATAATTTTAACGGTGCTAATGATTTTTTTTCATTATCATTACTGATAGCATCTATGTAGAAATTCACTGGCAGCAATAAATTAACAGGGGATGCATGAAATGAGTCATTCACGTATACATACAAAACAGGAAGAAAAACAAGCTTCTCGCATTCATTTACTTGACCCGTACCACTTTCTTCCAATAGCCTCACAACCAATTCCCCATTAGTAACACAACTCTATTCTTTTCCATATAAATCATTTAATAAACAAATGAAACCATAAAAATGTAATTGGAATTTTTGAGTAATTTCCCAAACAGCTGGCTAAGACGACTTCGGCACAGCATATCAAATTGTGCTATTATTTCATACGGCTACGGCTAGCAGACATCGCTCCTTTAATTGAGGCACGCGGAGTGAGACCTTAACTAACTCCACCACTCCACACGACTGCGGATATTGTTTCATTACCTCTAGCAGTTGTTTTTATCAATCTTTTATTATGACAAAGGATAAGTGCTTTTTGTCCTCAGTTCCTGTCAATTATTGACAATATTTTGCGTAGTCGTTGGTATGAATCACGTCTTAAAACGTAAATGTATAACAACATGATGAGTATTGTGTACATCGGATATCTAATGATGACAAACACTACGAGTACTGTATGTGCATTGGATATCGGTGTTGTTATTTGGGATATATCGATATTGATATTTTGGGTGAGATAACAACAGCGTTGTTTGGGATGAGATATCAGAATTGTTATTTGGGATGTGATCAGAATTGTTATTTGGGATGAGATATCAGAATTGTTATTTGGGATGAGATATCAGAATTGTTATTTGGGATGTGATATCAGAATTGTTGGGATGTGATATCAGAATTGTTATTGGGGATAAGATATCAGTATTGTTATGGGATGAGATATCAGAATTATTTTTTAGATACATTGTATCTATGTTGCTTGATTACCTCATTAATTTCTGTTGAATAAAAACATGTTTAAAACATTTGGAATACGCATACCGTAATCAGATTTTGTCTATTTTGTTATTTTAGAAAAGTTATCAGTACTATTCTGATAGGAGATGAGATATCAGTATTTGACCTTTTTGTGTTTGAAAGATGTTCTTCTGATGCTATGTTCATGAAATTGTCTATTTTTCTTATAAAGTAAATTATTCATATAAAGCTTTCTGGCATAGTAGCACTACATTTGAATAGACTCTTGAATGTCTCTTAGCTTCCTAAATGTTGAATTAATCATGATAATATAAAATCATTTCTGAATAAGACACCTCCTAGACTGTTAATAACAGCAAATGCTTATCTTCTTCGGTTTTGAAAAAAAACACACATTAAATTGAAAAAGAAAAGAATGGTTTTCTACAAGCTAGATTCAATACAACAGGTCTTTTTTTCCACTCATATACTATCAGTCACTTCATGTTTATAACATTGCAGCCGAGATCAAATGATGTTGAAATTTCATGAAATGTCTAGAAAACATATAAATACAGAAAATTCAAAAGAACAAAGAAAACCAAAATGTCAATTTTTTTCAATGAACCTTTATGGAATCTAAAAACTGGCGAGCAATTTCCCACAAAGAAACGGAAAAAGACTGTAATAAGATTATCCGATCTTCATTCATTTCTCTGTCATTGTTGGTGATTGGTCGAAGCCATTGCGAGTAGTGTGGAAATCATATCTTCGACATGATTGACACCCAAATTAGATTTACACGACAGCTGAGTGCTTAAAGATTTCCTGGCCCTTGGTGAAATTATGATATCATGTTATAAGCCTGTTACAGACATGGTTAGCTGTCAATCACGAACAAGACAGGCATGGTATTGACATCACCGCATGTCACAGACTCAATTCTATGTCTATTGCCTTCATTTTTATCAAATTTGGGTTAAAAAGAAATCTAACCTTTTCTCGAAGTTCGTCACCTTCTCCATCCATCTAGAAACTAAGAGGATTGTGACAAAATGTCAATCTATTTGTCACCTTTTTTGCTTAATTTGCTTCAATTTCTTTCCCGCGTCCCATTCAGAAATATGATTCAATAAAACAGCATCATACTTAAAGGTTCGTACAATGGCGGAATTCATCCGTTTCCTTTTCAATTAGAGAATCTCTCCACAGTCAGCTTGGTATATTTTCTATCCCTATCTTTTTAACCTCTCAAAAAATATATCTTAGAAATGCTATGATCAGTGATAAGAAACACAGTTTTTAAAAAGCATTATTAAAGGTTACCATTGATAAAAAGGAAAATTGACATTATATGAAATAATGTGAAAAGTACTATTTCTATTTGATTTGATTTTTTGAAGATGTTTTAGAGAAAATGCTGTCACATTTGTTTTAATTAACACCTACTTTAATCCTAAGTAATGGTAGTCGTTATCGAGGCCATTAATTAACACCAATTCTAATCCTAAATTGGGATGATCTTGTTACACCTAGAGCAATCCTATGTTGCATGTGACACCATCAAACACTTGTCCTAAACTCACATTGGAAATTACTTTGTTTAACATCTATTCTAATCCACATTGGATACAACATTTGCTTTTAATCATATTTCAAATATTTTTAATATATTATTTCCATTCCTACCGGTATGTTTCCTTAAAATTAATATAATAATAATAATAATAATGAGTACATTTAAATTGCACCAAATCCATGCTCTAAAGCTTGCTCAAAGCGTTACATTATTATTACATTATTTATAATACATTTTTTAAACACATTTTTTAAATGGTTATAACTATTGCTAAAGTATGATAGGATACTAGTATGACATTCCAATCATGTTCTCTTGACGGAAATCTGTGAGATGAGTCAAGGCAATAAAAACAAAGAGAAATTCCAAAAATGTTCCATATCTCTTCAACAATACAACAACAACACATAAAAAACTTACAAAGAAGTTTGAATGATAATCAGGAAACGTGCTTTCGATATTTCTGTAAGGGTTGACATACATTAAACAGCTGAAGCACGTGAAAATCTTATTAGTATCTGAACAAAAACTTTATTACAAACTTATTCCTGTCCGTTCCTTCAGGGGCCGCAATATCAAACACTAATTCTATATGATTTACTCATCAAAGATCCGTTAGTATCCCATTCCATTTGACGGCACATATCCCAATACCCCTCGGAGACATAATAGGCTCATCTTACTTTTGTGATTAACCACACTGTCCCACTGGTAAGAGATCAAGGTGCATCCATGTCGAAGGGGTGTAACAGGTATAAACATTCTGAAAGATTTATGAATTTCAATAGCTCATTTCAAGCTATGTGCATATTTTCTCCATGTAGTTGAGTCTCAATGGACTCTTGATGCACTCCTAATGGCTTCCACACCTGTTGAGAGTCCTGGCCCCCACACACGTATCGCCGAGGCTTTCAAGTTATCGCCTGATAACCTACACATGTGGAACTGTTAACCATACAGTGATATCCATCCGCCGATGCATCGTCAGTTATAGTAATTACAAATAAAATGTACATTCAATATGCTGCGTTGAGGTCTGATATTCATCACTGGAGATAGAACTGATAACTATCCCTTTGGTTTTATGGGAGATTGACATGGTAAAGTTAACATATTTTCGTCGTTAACTTTATTTCAACAGTAGACATGAACATAACGTATTTCAAATATTTTAACCGCAGTATTTCAGAGGTCTCGGGCTTGTCTGCTTCAAAGTTGAAGGAGAATCCACGACAATTAGGTGTTCCTGTGATACCCACACGTCATCGTTGTAGCAGAAGTTTGGTTAAAGTATGGAATGAATTAAGAAAATTGAATAAAAATATGTTAACTCACCACTTTTCTGAACCGTTTTTTTTAAACATCCATTGTCTGAATCATCTTTGCCGCCATCATTGATTTCATCTGACTGAAAAACAAAGTCAGAATAAAATCATCAGATGTCAGAACAAATAGTGAAAGTTAATAACATGGTTTCCATATCCACAAGTTTCCTAGGAAGATTAGTTCATCACAACAGGATTGCGTTGACTAGAGTTCCATGGCTACATATTTACCAATGTTCAAAGAACTCAATAAAAAACAAAATAACTGGGCTCGAAAGTGTATTAAATAAATTATCAAGTTATAGGAAGTTTTAGCATCCCCGATCGAAATCGTTAATATCATTGTTGAGCAGTCAGACAATATAAAGTTACCGCCGTCTTGAGAAATTGGACAAGAGCATTATTAAAAAGGTTAACAGTCATCAGCTGTTAGACAAAAGTTGCCAATCTAAAGCAACAGTAAATGTTGCCATCATCAAAGGAAAGTGAATGTTGCTACCATCAAAGGACAGTGAATGTCACCATCAGTGAATGTTGCCAAAAGGGACAGTGAAGGTTGCCAAGATCAGATAAAGAATTGCAAAGGTTGCCAACATCAGGCAATGAAGTGTGAAGGTTGGCAACATCAGACAAAGAATTGCAAAGGTTGCCAACATCAGAAAAAGAACTGTGATGGTTTACAACATCAGACAAAGAATTGCAAAGGTTGCCAACATCAGGGAATGAACTGTGAAGGTTGACAACATCAGACAAAGAATTGCAAAGGTTGCCAACATCAGGGAATGAACTGTGAAGGTTGACAACATCAGACAAAGAATTGCAAAGGTTGCCAACATCAGGGAATGAACTGTGAAGGTTGACAACATCAGACAAAGA
>JAUTBZ010122464.1:0-34043 GCA_032361785.1 Lepetodrilus galriftensis
ATTCTAGGAAAAACAGCGTAAAACACAGCATTTGCTATGAAATTATGCCAAAAACCACAGACGCAACAAATCGCCAAAATGCCAAAATAATCCTATCTCAAGGATAGTGGCATTGTTTCTGTTTCAAGACAGAACATTCAGCTTAAAATATTAAGACCGCTCAAAAACATAAGAAACATTCCGTTGATACAAAACATTCAGAATTATCTGAAATTTACCTTAAAATACAGTGCGAAAATTACAAAATATTACAAAAATTTAGTTTCATTCATTAGTTTTATTCAGGAGTAAATATCATGGCAGCAATTATCATTAATCCCGTTCTCAACGCGACGGGCACGGATACAGATTCAACAAACAGTTTCACCGAAATTTCAGGCACAATTACAGGTCTTGCTGTTGGTGAAACCATCACCCTTTTTGGTGTCACTCTTGTTGATGGCACAACAGGTATTGAATATACTGGTAACGCTATAGTAACGGGCAATAGTTGGACCATTGACCCAGCTTCCATGGAAGATACAAATGGCACGGCCTTTAGCCCTATTAACGACACAGATTATAGCATTGATGCCGCAGCTTTCACAAGCAATAATGTCTTTATCAACGCGCCATTAAATGCTGAAACATTCACCTATGACACCACAGCGCCCATAACAACGCCAACTATTGATGAAGATCTGCAATTATCCGATGCCACAACGCCTGTTGTTTCAGGCACATTAAGCCAAAGTTTGCAGCCAGACGAAAGCCTCAGCGTTGAGGTTGATGGCGTGGTTTATACCGCAGCCAATAGTGATCTAGTTGTTAATAATAATAATAATAATACTTGGTCAGTCACCATCCCTTACACAATGGCTGACGGGTCTTATGATGTGACCGCCCTTGTGACAGACGAAGCAGGCAATGCCACAGGCGAGACCACAACACAAGAATTGCTGATTGACACAGTGCCGCCAGCGATTGCGCCAACCATTGATGCGCTCCTCACCAATGACACCAGCCCAACCCTAACAGGAACAGCCTCTCTCTTAACGGGTGAGACCTTGACAATTGAGGTCGGCGGCAATGAATATACTTATGAGCAAGGTAGCACGACCAATGGCATTGAAATAACCTTTGTTGGCACAAACTGGCAGCTGATTATTCCAGGACTTGATGCTCTAACAGCAGCAACAGCTGGAGCAGTTACACCATTTGACGTGGTTGCGACCATTGCCGATCCTGCTGGGTCTGCCATTTCTGACGCCACAAGCAATGAGCTGGTGATTGATCGCCAGAACCCTTCTGCGCCGCAGGTTGATGCTGATCTATCCGATAACACAGATCAAGACATTGTTGGCAATAACACAACGCCAACTGTGACAGGTGAGGCACGCCTTGATGACGGTGATGTACTGACGGTTGACATTACCGATGATAATGGTGTGGTTCTGAGCAGCTATAGCGTAGCAGATGGCAATCTTACCCTGACACCAGCGCCAACAAGTAGCCAACCAAATCGGGTGACTTGGGAGCTGGTTGTGAGTCCTGCTCTTGCGCCAGCTGATACCACAATAGATACAACTTTTCAAGTTGAGGCCACTACAACAGATGCCGCTGGTAATACGCGCACAGATGACAATGCTACTAATGGTAATGAAATTACCGTCAACGCGCTGCCAACCGTTGATTCTGACTTGACCACAAATGGCATCCAAAATATTGTCACCAATGACACAACGCCAACCATTACAGGCACATCTAGCCTTGGCGCAGGCGAAAGCCTTCAGGTTGTTGTTGATGGTGTCACCTATAATGGTGATGGCGGTTCGCTGGTTATTGATACATTAGCTGGCGCAACAAACGGCAACTGGACTTTGACCATTCCAGCCAGCGCGGCTTTGGCAGAGGGAAGCCATGATGTTCAGGCGCAGGTTGTGACCATTGATCCAGTCACAGAAGCTGTTGAAGTGTTGGCCACCGATGCCGCTACAAATGATGTGATCATTGATCTGACACCGCCATTTGTACCAACTGTGGACGCGCTCAGCACCCATGACGATACCCCAATTATTACAGGTCAAGCCACTCTCGCCAGCGGTGATGTATTCACTGTTGTGGTTGGCGGCAATACCTATTCAACAGACCCAGCTTCAGGTGATTTCTCAGCTTTGCTCAGCGTTGATAGCGCGGCCAATACATGGGCTCTTGATCTTTCTAGTCTAGCGACACTTAGTGTTGGCCCGACTGAGGTTGTGGCAACCGTCACAGAACCAGCTGGTAATGTTGCGGTTGACAGCACTTTGCTTGAAGTCAATATTTTGCCTGCGCCAACGGTTAATGCTGTGACAACCAGCGATACCACACCTTTGGTCAACGGTAATGTTGAACTCGGCACAGGGGAAAGCCTTCAGGTAACAATTGGGGACTATACCTATTATGTAAATGGTGCTGCTGTGCCAACAGGTGCTGGCGTTATACCAATTCCGCTTTTGACAATAGATAGTGCTACAAATACTTGGCAGGTTGCGGTTCTTTCAAACCTTTCTGTCAATGCCCATAATGTTGACGCTGTGGTGGTCGATGCTGCTGGCGTGCCAGTTGGCGGGACTGGAACGGATACAAGTAGTGGTGAGATTATCATTGATACAACTGCGCCGCTCTATATTCCAACTGTCAATGCTCAAGTGACAGACGACACCACCCCAACCCTGACAGGGGAAGCGATTTTGGTGAGTAACCAACATCTGATTGTCAGCGTTGATGGTACGGTTTATGATAGCGTACCAGCTTCACCGACTAACCCTCTCACCATTGATCCTGTGACCCATATATGGTCATTAACCATTCCTGATGCTGATGCGCTTACTCCAAGTGCTACTGCTATAAATGTCACAGCGGGTATTTATCCAACAGCTAATACTGCCACACCAGTTGCAACAGATGTCACATCAAATGAACTGACCATTACCGCCGCAACATCTGTTGCGCCAACAGTAGATTCTGACCTGACAACAGACGGCATTCAAAATCTTTTGACCAGTGATGCCACCCCAACTATTACAGGGACTGCCGAACTGGCAACAGGCGAAAAACTGGACGTTGTGGTTTATGAAGACGATGGCGCAACAGTTGCTTATACAGCCCTGGATGTTCCTGTGGTCAATGGCCAATGGTCAATCACCCCAACAGCTGACTTGTCATCAAGTGGAGATAATGACTTTCAAGTTGTGGCAACGGTTCAAGTGCCTACACCTAACACTAGCCCTGTGACCTATACAGCTGGTGCGAATTCTGGATCGCCAACAGGCGCTCCTTTTGAAGTTCGTGTCGATTTGACAGATCCAACGGCTAGTCCAATGATTACAACCGCAGCTAGTGTCACGAATGACACAACGCCTGTTATTACAGGTGCTATAAGTGCTGTTTTGGCTGTTGGTGATAGCCTTTCTGTTGAGGTTGATGGTGAAACCTATACCGTAACCAGATTGCCTAATGTTAATGGTGCTGAAGTTCTTGAATCAGATGGCAGCCTATCTTTAGATAATACCGCAATGAATTGGACACTGAACATCCCAATCCCAGATGCCTTGGAGGATGGTACATATAATGTGACAGCTTTGGTAACAGATGCGGCGGGTAATGGAAATCCAGTAACAGCAACAAACCTTCTCACCATTGATAACACCGCCCCAACCCCAGCTCCAACTGTGGATGCGCTGCTCACCAATGACACCACCCCAACCATTACAGGTGAAGTGACCCTCCTTTTCGGTGAAACTTTTACTGTGAGCCTTGATGGGGGGCCGACTTATATAGTTGGCACAAATGCTGCTACAAATATCATCTTAACGGATGCGGCGGCTGTAACTGCTTTAACAGCTACAAACCCTGGCCCTGTGACCACAACATGGTCTCTTGTTTCAACAACACTTGGATATGATGCGACCCATGAGGTTGTGGCGACAGTGACTGACCTTGCTGGCAATGCCACATCTGATGCGACAATAGGTGAAGTGGTTATTGCTGCTAGGCCGATTGTCATCAATCAGATTGCCAATAGTGATGACGCGCCGATTGTTGTGACAGGTACAGCCACAGTAGGCGACGGCGAACATCTTGAAATTGTTCTGCCAACAATAAATGGTGGTGCAGCAAGCACTTATATAGATGGTGACGGTTTCTTAACCTATACCCCGCCAACCGTTGCGGGCGAACCAGGCACTTTTGAAATGACCTTGCCAACCAGCTATCAGGACAATTTGAATGATACTGATACCGTAAATATTGCTGTTCGCGTTGAAAATACAGCTGATCAAAATCAGGTAAATGAAAGTGACCCTGCTGATAATGGCTCTACTTTTGACCTTCTGATTGATAATACTGCTCCCAATATTAGCGTTAATAATCTTGTTACCCATGATGTGAACCCTACCTTGGTTGGTTTTGTTGATCTTGCGGCGGCACAAAATGTGGAAACAATTACCATTGAGGTGGGCGGTGTCACCTATAGCCTAAATGTCACTGATCCTGTTGACCCAACCAATCCGTTGAGTGTGAACGTCATTGCTGATCAGTGGACACTGGACTTATCGAACGAACCTGCCTTAACACCAGGCAAGCAAGATGTGGTGGCTACCGTGACAGATGCGGCTGGCAACAGCTTCACAGACACAGATATTGGTATTGCAGGGGCAAATGTTGACCTTGAAATATTAGCTGTCCCAACTGTTGACCCTCTAACAACCAACGACACAACCCCAGAACTTTCTGGTACTGTGGCACTGCTGGCTACTGAGGAGATTATGGTTACGGTCAATAACGTGAACTATTTTAGTCATAATGATCCAGCAAATAATGATCCAGTCGTGACTATCTTTACTCCAAACCCAGCTAATCCAGATGGGAGTCAGAATTGGACACTTAATCTAGATGCCTTACCAAATCCAACTTTTCTGCCAGAAAATGATTTTGAAGTGATTGCCAGTGTTGTGACCCTTACATTGGGGACTGCTCTTACTAATAATCTTAATGAAATCTTAGGCAATACAGCTGTTGTCTCAAACGGCGCTCCTGTGACAGATGCGACAACCAATGAGCTGTCTATTTCAGCTACAGGCGGCATTGCGCCTGTTGCGCCTGTTACGGTGGATGATGTCTATACCACTGTCGATGATAACTCTGTCTTTACTGGTGCTTCGGTGTTTGCAGATAATGGCAATGGTGTTGACAGTGATGCCAATGGCGATCCGCTTGTTATTTCAGAGGTGAATGGCCAGTCTGCTCTTAATATTACTGGTGGTTCGATTCCAACAACGGTTACCTTGGCTTCTGGTGGCACAGTTCTGATGCGGCCTGATGGCACATTTGACTATACCCCGCCTGCGGCATTTGCAAATTTAGTCGATGGCGAGACAGCAACAGACAGTTTTACTTATGCTGCACAAGATGGCACTGACCTGACAGCTCTTTCGTCCAATGTTTCAACTGTGACCTTGACGATTACTGGTGAAGGCATTGCTGCCAATATAGCGCCTGTCTTTACAAGCCCTGTGGCTTTCTCAATGGATGAGAATACAACAGAGGTTGGCACAGTGGCTGCTTCTGATGCTGATGGTGACACTGTAACCTATGCGATTACAGGGGGTGCTGATGCAGCCTTGTTTACGGTGAGTGCTGCTGGTGTGGTGAGCTTCTTGGTTGCTCCAGATTTTGAAGCTTTCGCTTCTGCTGCTGGCACCAATGTTTATGATGTGATCGTAAGTGCTGATGATAGCAATGGCGGTATTACTCCGCAAACACTTGCTGTGACTGTTGAAGACATTATCAACACCGTATCTCAGGTTGGTACACCAGATGTTGATAATATTGTGGGTACAGAAGAGGCAGACAGTATTTTTGCTCTTGCTTCTGGTGATACTATTAACGCTCTTGGCGGTAACGACAATATTTCAGCTGGTTCTGGCGATGATGTTGTTTATGGCGGCGCAGGTAACGATGTCATTTATGGCGAACATGGTGCTGATCAGCTTCATGGTGATGCTGGCGTTGATGTTCTTTATGTTGATGCTGCTGATACGGTCGTTTCAGGTGGTGCTGATGAGGATTACCTTATTGTCAGTGACGCTGCTGGTGGTAGCTGGTCAGCAAGTGACATTGAAAACTGGGTGGGTGCAAGTGGTGCTGATACCATGAATGCCACAGGCGCAACCTCTCTTGTCTATATGCAAGGTCATGATGGTGATGATACCTTGACAGGCGGTACTGCTGGAGATTGGCTCTATGGAAATGCTGGTGTTGATACCATCAACGGTGGCGCAGGCGATGATACTCTGTTTGGCGGTGTAGGCGCTGATATTATGAATGGCGGCATAGGCAACGATGTGTTGTATGTTGATAGTCTTGATACCGTTTATGATGGCGGCGCAGGTAATGACTATGCTCTTGTAACAGATGCTGCTGGCGTTAATCTTGATCTAACAGCCAACAATATTGAGAATGCCATTGGTTTTACGGGTGCTGATATTCTTGATGCACGCGGTTCTACTGAAGCTGTTGATCTTAAGGGCGGTGATGGCGGCGATATGCTGTATGCTGGTACAGCTGGTTCTATCCTTGAAGGTCAAGGCGGCAATGATATGATTTATACTGGAACAGGTGTTGATCATGTTGTTGGTGGCGCGGGTGCTGATACAGTATTTGTTGAAACTGGTAACGGCATAGACTACATGTATGACTTTGTCCAAGGTGAGGATACGATTAACCTTTCAGGTACAGATGTTGTTGACTTTGTATCCCTTACGATTGATGAGACATATTCAGCTTCTGGTTGGCATGGTATTGATACAGGCGCAGGTGATGTATTATGGGTCAATGATGAAGGTACAAATATCACATTCACTGCGGATGATTTTGACTTTTAAGATTGAAACAGAACATTTGATAACATAGAAAAGCAGCTAGGATTTCCTAGCTGCTTTTTTGTTGTCAGGAGCATGATGCGCCCCTATATATGCGAGATATTAGGCTAAAAATCATTGAGAGCTTTATAAAGTGGCTTGATGGTCAGTTTTTTAGCAACGACAGCAAGAGAATTTCTACGAATGTTGGACAGGGACGCTTTAACAACAAAAATATTATCCCCTGGTCCTTTGGTTTTATGTGTATTGTTTGGCGAATGGTGAGAGTTGCGTTGGGGGCTGCTTTTTATCCGAGACGCAGTTTGACTATCGTTTATTTTTTTCATTGTTTATTTCATACTTATTATAACCTGAAACTATTTTTTTCAAACAATCATAAACCTTTTCCATATCATGGGATGTTATAGCTTGATCAAGATGTTCTATTTTTATTAAAAACTCTTTCAATTCTATAAAAGATTCTTTGTTTTTTAAAATACGCGGATGATCCGTCTGGGAAGAATTTTCTTCAATCAGTAATTCTTCATACAACTTTTCACCAGGACGCAAACCAATAAAAGAAAGAGGAATATCCCCATGGGGATTATCCTCACTGCGCACTTCAAGACCCATCAAACGGATCATCGTTGCTGCTAAGTCAATAATCTTAACAGGATCACCCATATCCAAAATATAGACTTCTCCACCCTCTGCCATAGCGCCAGACTGAATAACAAGACTGGCAGCTTCAGGAATAGACATAAAAAAACGCGTTATTTCAGGATGGGTCACAGTAACGGGGCCGCCCTGAGCAATCTGTTGACGAAATGTCTGTACAACAGAGCCAGAACTATCAAGAACATTACCAAATCGTACCATACTAAAAATGGTATCATCTTTTTCTCTGTGTTTATCTGCAAGTGCCTGAAGGTATATTTCTGCCATTCTCTTTGTAGCGCCCATAATACTAGTGGGACGTACTGCTTTGTCTGTCGATATCAATATAAAACGTTCAACGCCTTGTGCTAAAGCAACATTAGCGATTGTTTGTGTCCCCCAAAAATTATTACGAATAGCAACATATGGATTGACCTCAACCAATGGTACATGTTTATAAGCTGCAGCATGAAAAATTGTTTGTACCCCATATTGCGAAATAACATTTTTCATCCTGCTTTTGTTTTGGACATCACCAAGCAGTGCAATAATTTTAATCTCGCTCCAATTCTCACCTTTTCCATTTTTAGCTTTCATAAGATCCGCATGTTGAGATCGTAATTCTTGTTCAATGATATATAAAGCAGCTTCTGAAATTTCAAACAGTAACAAGCCAGTGGGTCTGATATTCAAAATTTGACGACACAGTTCAGAACCAATAGAACCACCAGCTCCTGTAACCATAACGATCTTACCAAGAATCGATCCATTCAATAATTCTTTTTTCGGGGGAACAGGATCACGCCCTAACAGATCATTAACATCAATATTTCTTAAGTCTTGGATGGACACACGACCAGAAATAATATCCTCAAGAGCTGGCAGGGTACTAACAGCAACTGGATAAGGTTCCAAAAAACGTAAAACTCTTTTTCGTTCTGAAATTGTTGCAGATGGCAAAGCAAGTATAATTTCTTGGATGTTTTCACTGGCCGTAACATTTGCAATATAATCTGGTGCATGAATTCTATGTCCAGAAATCCGCCGTCCCCATAAAGTAGGATTGTCGTCAATCAAGGCTATAATTTTAATTGTTCTGTTTAGGGATAGCTTATCAATCAGCTCTACCCCAGTAACGCCAGCCCCATAAACTAAAACGTTTTTAACAATCCCATTTTTAGGTGATAAAATCTCACACCCTTTCATAACTGTTCGAACAAACCAGCGCACGCCCGAAACCAAAAACATGGCAAAAATCGTATAAATCAGAGGTGTGGAACGAGGAAAAACACCATAATCGTTATTGAGAATATGTATACTCATCGTCCATATAATCGTTGCTAGGATCACAGCGATATTAATCCTGATAATATCAGCAGTATCAATGAAGCGGGTCACGGTCTTATAAATATCCATTAAAAAAAAAATGATCAGGTTAATAATGGGTATCAACAGCAAAATTTGAAAAAACTGTTCGTTTGGGGGGGTATAAAAAACACCTAGTCTCATGGACAGAGCAGCCCATAAAGCTAGCGAAAACAGGAAAAAGTCAACAACCATAAGAATGGTACGTTTGGTGTATTTTGGAAGATTAACAATTATATTTCTAGTTTTAGGAGAGAAAACAAACAAGGAATTTATTTTTTTTTCTAACCAGCCAAGCCGATTAAGTTCCATAATAAGAATATTTCCATTCATTCCTGCTTTAATCAAATTTATTTTTATGAGAGTATCATTTATGCTATAAGTTCACAATTTTTTGTAAAATTATCCCTTTCACAACAAAAATAACAAAAAACTATGTTGTACGAGTGCATTTATGAAGAAGAGCGTATCAGTCGAATACCATGTTTTATACCATTAATGGTCTTATCTTTTGCAAACTGCCCAATCCAACCCAACGATTTATTTGTCCAACGCTCTGGGTGTACACTAAAATAGACTTTTGGATGCTCAGTTTTTTTAAGAAAAATAATCAAGTCATCTGATGATCGGACAGTATCATATACCGTTTTACTACCAATAAAATCGCGTAAATTAGCCTTTGATTGTCCAAAGGTTCGCCCCGTATCCGTGAAAAAAGCATAATCTGAAAAATCAGCAGACTGAATAACATCCTGAACGTCTTCTTCGCACAAATCATAATGATCCCAGATCGCTAAATTACTATCTCGTGCCAAAGGACTACCATGCATGGCAATTGTTTTAACAGGGGCAAGTTCCCTTAGGGCTTTCAAATGCTTACGATAAAGAGTTTTAGCTTCTTGTTTATCATATTTTGCGAGAAACCAGTCTTCATAGTGATAACCAATTTCATGACCAAGATCAGCAATCTTCTTGATAATATCAGGTTTGAAAGAACAAGGAACAGCCCTAAAATAGTAGCTAGATGTTATATTTTTGCTAAATTCTAGTCTTGCCATATCTAAAGAACGTTCTGGATGACGGTCAACATCATGACGTATAAGAAAAACAGGTTTTTGGCTTTCCTGCCCCTTCTTTTGAGTTTCAAACCAATGCCCCAATGTCATAATTTCATAACCATAATCTTGAGCTGTCCCTACTATTTTGTCATATTTTTTAAGTGTAAAATCCATAAGAGATCTCCCTTGTTTTGGGTTCTATTTAATATAATTAATAGGGAATTTAACCTGTTTTAGGGGCTGGATTGAGATCTTTTTCTCTTGGTTTATATAGTGTATTTTTATTGATAGATCTTGCATATAAAGTATGGGGGGTGATTTTCCAAAAGTGCCGATTGACAGGTTATCAGGGGTTATTATAGTAGCCAGTCTTATATATTTAAAGGGGCATGGACTATAAAAAACATTTTTGATGTCATTGAGTTCTTTAGACAGAACAAAAGGGTTTAAAGGCACAATTTTCTTGTTATTTTTTTCCCTTTTTTTCTGATAGAAGCATGAAATCTCAGCTTGCAAATTCAACAAGCCTTCTCCTTTGGCCCGAAAATGAATATAAACAGCCTGTTTTATGCTTCTATCCAAAGGATAGTCAGATGTGTTTTTGACCTCTTCTATATTGGCTAAAAAAGAGTGGTTTCTTAATATGAGAGGATTATAAAAAGCAGGAGATTTCATACGAAGTGGATGGCTACTCTGTCCCTCTAAAAAGATAATATCCTTGTCATTCTCAACCTTAAGACCATAGGACATATATTTGTTAAAAGATGCATGTTGCCAGCCTTTTTGTACCAAACGCACCTTTCTCATACGTTCCTTTTGAAAAGGCCTGAGCGTTTTTTGTTGAACTTGGTGAATGAACCAGTTCTCAATATTGACCTTTGCTCCTGGGCCCAATTCAAAAACAAGCCTATAGGCCTCGTTTTTTTTAAGGATTGTACTGGAAAAATCAGAATGTGGCAAAATTCCAAACAAGGATTGTATAGTCCTTTTGTTGCCATTCAAAACACCTTCCCACAGAGGAATATGTACTTGCTTGCTGCTGTGACCTTGGTACATATATCTTTCAAGATATATTTTAAGAAAAGAATGACCGCTGACAGAAGCCTTAAACTGGTAAGTCCCATTATCTTCAAAGTCATAATGAATTTTATTCATAAAGGGCGATATATATTTTTTCATCCGGCCACGATACAAGACTGTTTTATTTAAAGGACTGGATAAATAATGCTTGTCCCCTGTAACATTTAGGCTATTTCCTGTCAGGATAAGAGGGTTCAATTTTTTCTTGAAAATCCAGTTTTTTATGTCTTCATTTTTTGCTGCAAAGTCCTCACCTGTTATCAAAGTCATCTCTACAGGATTTTCTTTTTTCAAAAGATGAAACAGCCTGTAACCCTCAAAATCATAGAGTAGCTCAGAATATTGGGGGGAAGATAATAAATTTTCGAGTCCCGAATTATAGATACTTGGCAAAGAATAGGGTGGAAGATAAAGGTGGGTAATACCCTGTCCACGCAAATAATGCCAAACATCCTGAGCGGTTTTATGCTGAACATGATCCGAAATTTTTTTATCAACATAGCTAATATAATTTCGTTTACCGTAAAATGCAAAATCGGCAACCCTGAAAACCATAATATAGGCATCTTTTGGCAAGGTTCTATTGATACGATCAATCAGTTGATACTGGCTGAACCGACTAGAAAAAACCTTGGTCTTCTCATTATCCAGCAAGGTTTGTGGTGTAACATTAAAAATATTTAAATAATAGCTCACAAGAAACAGTGTATAAAATGATGATCCTACAATTACCATTAAAAGTGATAGAGCCAACATATTATCTTTAATAAAAGAAAACCACCTAGAGACATAATATCCTAAAGCTTTAAGGTTTAGAGAGAGTTTCATTGTTTTACTAACCTTGCTTTATCTTTTTTATCACCCTCACCTTCTGGCTTAAAAAAATCTGAGATATTAAGAGCAATCACAATACAAATAAACGGCTGAATGGTCAAAATATAGCGACTATTCTTAATAATAAGGTCTTTACCTAACAAGATGCTAAGTAAAACAATCCCATAAAAACCAGCCAAAACCCATAGCACAAAGAAAATGGGTGTAGGATTGACCCAAAGTCGTTTTTTCCAAATTGTTTTCAGGTTAACATGTGATGTGTTATGCCACATCATCCAAAACAGAACAAAGATAAAAATATAATAATGAGGACCAAACTGAAGAGGATAGGACAGTCCTTTCGAGAGACCATAATAAATCTTATCAAGAGGTGTATTCAAAAGGCGTACCGATGCCAAATGTTCCTTAAAATGTAGTTCTGGAAAAGTCCAAACCTTTACTTGATCAGCTGCCAATGAACCAAAAATTTCGATATTCGTAAGCCACCTTGGTAAAATAAAGACAAGACCGATCGTAATAATAATAACAAGATATATCATACTCTTTTTGAGGCTCAACCCTGATACAATCAAGTAAAGGGGGATCAGAATTGGTAAAGTCAAAATTCCACTAGAATGGGAATATTGTGACATACCAACGGCAAAACCCACAATGATGGCTGTACCATATCTTGGGTTTTGAAAATGATGATAAAGTACAATAAATGTAGCCATAAAGGTAAAAATACGCATGGTATCAATATGTGACTGTGCGGTCATATGAAAATAAAGTGGTGTCGCCAAGAGTAATAAGGCTGCTATTGGTCCTGCAAAAGATCCATTCTTTCCTGAAAAATCCCAAATTGCCACGGCTGTTACAAGAGCAAAAAAAGGTGCAATCAAACGAATAACACCAGCATATTCTGTACTGCCTTGTACCATATAGCCAAAGGTCAATAAGTTTATATATCCTAAAGGATGAGTCCAAGGCGCAAAAAAACCATTTTCCTTGGTCGTATTGATAAAGGGATAAACATCAACAGAATGATTGTTTGCGATAATTCTAGCTGCTTGTGCATATTCCAAGGGATCATTACCAGTTAATGGTAAGAATATGGCAATGAAAAAAAGACCCGACAAGATGAGAAGAGACAATAGAGCCAAGCCAATTCCCAAATAACGCTTTGGACGAGGCACAGACTTTGACCATAAATGATATGAAGCATGGACTATAAGACGTTGAAGACGTCGAAGACGTATAAAAGCCAACACACCCCAAAAAATAGCCATAGTGAGGACGTAGAATGATGACTGTTGGTCTGGAAACAGACGGAGTATTGTTGTAAAAGACCAGCTTAAAGCTACAGGGCCTAACCCCAAAGACAAAGCTGCCATCCAATGATAATCTTGCTTAGAATTATTGAAGAAAGTAAAAAGAGTAAAGGTTCCCGCAAAAGAAAGTAAAAAGATACCGAAAAGCGTGACTGTTGCAAGAAAAAAAAAGAAAAAGTCTACCAAACTTCCATTTTCCAAGAACCTTCTCCTTTATGACATCTCAAATTCACCCATTGTCTCTGACTCTCTACCCCAAAAACGACCACATGAATAGTATTTGTCCTATATTATTAAGGGATATATTTTACAACCAAATTTTTACCCCTAAAAATCGTTTGGAAAAATAGATCAACAGAACCACCGAAACTAGATAAGAAAGTGCTGTTGCAAAGGCCGCACCCAAAATCCCCCAAAATGGTATGGCAATGAGATTAAAAATAACATTGCTCAAAAGAATACTCACCATGTAAAAGCTATGGATACTCGGTTTATCTGCTTGGGATAATATCATATTGAAAGGAAGATAGGGAGAAGCTAAGACAACGCCAATTGTTAAGATAATAAGAGGCGTATAAGCCGCATCAAACGCACCTTTTGGGAAAATAATTTGTGCCATAAATGGATATATAAGAACAAGGATTGTGCCAGAAAATATCATAAATAAGAAAAAATATAGGGAAACCTTACGACTAAAATAAGAAAAATCTTCAAAGCGTTTTTCCAAAACATAACGCGTTAAAAGAGGATTTACATTATTTCTGATGACCACTGCCGCTTGTGTCAATCCCTCAACAAGTAATATCGCAATAGAATAAATACCCGTCTCGACTTCTCCTAAAAAAGCACCAATCATCAAAATATCAACGCGGGTATTAAGCTCCGTTACAGTTCCTGACAAAAAAACACGCCGACCAAAATGGATATGATCAAAAATCCAAGATGATTTCTTATTAAAATGAAAACTCTTAACAATATTACTTTTAAAAAAAGTATAAACAAAAAGAAGTGGGAACAATAAAAATTCAGATATTGTAATGATGAATGTTAAATATTCTCCCCTTTGTCCTGTCATAATAATTCCCATTAAAGCCAGAAAAATAAAGATAAAACGCAAGGACTGAAAAATGGCAAAAGCACGCATATGACGTGCCCCATTCACCACAGCTAATAAATATTTATTAAGAGAAAAAACAAACAGTCCAGGTAAAATGACAAGATAAGCTGTTGGCATCTCTGGACTTTTGTAAACAAATGTAATTGCTGGAAGTAGCCCCCACGATAATAGTGTCACCAAAAAGGAAACAATGATCACAAGAATAAAGCCATGGGATATTGCCGCATCCATCTTCTCTTGATCCTGCTCTCTATGCTCAGATACATATCGTAAGATAGACATATGCAAACCAAACACTGCAAATTGGGATAGAAAAATATAGAGAGCAAAAGCAATATTAAACAGACCAAGATATTGAGCCCCATAATAATGACCAATCACAAGATTGAGTGATAGGCCAGCAATCGCCAAAAAAACCAGACTTATCAAGTTCCAAGCAACATCAACTCTGAACTTTCCGTCCAAACCGTCTGATTTTTCAGGCATAAAACACTCCCAAATATTTTGCTACACTGCAATAATCATTACGCATTCTCTTAAAAACAGATCCTAGCGCGGCGAGCCATTGTTCTTTGACTTCGCTAATGCTCTGTGGCTGCTTCTATTGATCCAGTTTCTCGTCTTTTAAACCATTCTAAAGTTTTTATGCTTTTACTGTCTTTGCCTTCAGTTCATCTGAAAAATTCTTGCTGGCGTTTCGTGTATCAATAACCAGTTTGGCGTGCTTGGTCATTTCTTCATAATCAATACCGCTATGTTTGGTCGCAATCAAAATTGCATCATAGCCAGCAATATTATCCATAGACCAGTCAATCGATGTCATACCTGTAAACTCTGCATGTTCACGTGTGGGCGGAATAACGGGAATGAAGGGATCGTAAAAATCAACCTTTGAACCATGCTCTATTAATAGCTCCATCAACTCAAGGGATGGGCTTTCGCGCATATCATCAACATCTTCCTTATAGGCAATACCAATAATGAGAATTCTCGAACCATTCAGAGCTTTTTTCTGGTGCTGGCTTAAGGCAACAGCCAATTTAATGATCACATGATTTGGCATATTCTCATTAATTTCACCCGCCAGTTCAATAAAACGCGTATGACGGCCATTTTCACGGGCTTTCCATGTGAGATAAAATGGATCAATTGGAATGCAATGTCCACCAAGACCTGGACCTGGATAAAAAGGCATAAAGCCAAACGGTTTTGTGGCTGCCGCATCAATCACTTCCCAAACATCAATATCCATTTCTGAATAAATCAACTTCAACTCATTGACAAGCGCAATATTGACAGCACGGAAGATGTTCTCTGTCAACTTAACTGCTTCAGCTGTTTCAGGGCTAGAAACAGGAATTACATGAGGCACAAGGGGCTTGTAAAGGCTGACAATCATATCGAGACCTTCTTTATTGCCAGCCCCAACTACTTTGGAAATAGTGGTGGTTTCAAAATCTTGGTTACCAGGATCTTCGCGCTCAGGAGAATAGGCACAGACAAAATCAACATCGCCTTTCAGGCCGCTGCCTTCTTCTAAAATAGGCTGCATAACTTCACGGGTTGTGCCTGGATAGGTAGTGGATTCCAAGACAACAATTTGGCCAGGTTGCAAATGAGGCGCAATCATTGCCGTTGTGTCTGTGACGTAAGAAATATCAGGTTCACGCTGTTTGGTCAAAGGTGTCGGTACACAGATCAAAATAGCATCCGCTTTTTTAAGAGCGGAAAAATCTGTGGTGCATTCAAAAGAACCTTCACCCAACATTTTTTGGATGCCTTCATTCTTGATATGACCAATATAACTTTCCCCTTTTTCAAGGGCATCAATTTTGCTCTGGTCAATATCAACACCCATCACAGGATAGCCAAAACTGTGATACCCCATAATAAGAGGCAATCCCACATAGCCGAGGCCAATCACGGCAATAACAGCTGTTTTATCTTCCATTTTTTTTACAAAATTGGCACTGAGTACCTTAAGAGGTGAATTGCCCATTAGATTAAACCTTTATAATTATGATACAAACCATTAAGCAGATGCAACCGCATCTTTAACGCCATTGATGATATAGTCACGCACATCATTCGACATATAAGGATGCATTGGTAACGAGAAGACTTCTTCAGCAAGACGGTCTGTGACAGGCAAGGCATTACCACCAACGGGGTAATTTTTATAAGCTGTTTGCTGGTGAAGCGGCTTGGCATAATAGACCACAGAAGGAATATTTTTTTCTTTTAATTTTGCCATAACGCCATCTCTGTTGCTTGAAACAAGGGTATATTGCGCCCAAGTTGACATGCCGCCATCCAACACAGCTGGTACACCCAAAATATCCTTAAAGGCTGTATTATAGCTGTCAGCCAAAGCATTTCTCTTCGTAATTTCACCTGCAAAAATAGACAGTTTTTCAATCAGAATCGCGGCTTGGATAGTATCAAGGCGGGCATTAAGGCCAACACGAACATTATCATATTTATCTGTCCCTTTACCATGCACACGAAGAGAGCGCATAATATCAGCCAAATCGTTATCATTGGTCAAAGTCGCGCCACCATCGCCATAACACCCAAGAGGCTTAGCTGGGAAAAAGCTCGTAGTCTGAGCATCAACCCATTCGCAGGCTTGTTTGCCGTTTAGAGTTGAGCCATACCCTTGCGCTGCATCAGAAATCAATTTCATACCTTCAGCATCAGCAATTTCTTTTAAAGCAGGATAATCTGCAATCTGGCCAAAGAGATCAACAGCAATAATCACTTTTGGCACAAGCTTGCCATCTGCTTTAACTTCAGCGATGGCCTTTTTTAAATGATCAACATCAATATTATAAGTATCAGGATAAACATCCACAAAGACAGGAGAAGCGCCGCGCAAAGCAATCACTTCAGCGGTGGCTGCAAAGGTAAAACTTGGTGCAAAGACTGCATCCCCCTCTTTAATCCCATAAGCCATTAAAGGGAGTGTAATTGCATCTGTGCCATTGGAACAACCAACTGCATGTGCAGCATCCCCAAATTCACAAAGCTGGGATTCAAAAGTTGCGACTTCAGGTCCCATAATATAACGACCATGAGACAGGACATTTTTGATGGCATCTTCAATGCGATTTCCAAGGGCTTTTTGTTGAGCAACCAGGTCTATAAAGGCAATATTTTCCATGAAACAGATCTCTTTTCATTAACGATTTAACGCCGATTTTTAAAGTTTAACTGATGTTACACAAGCTTTAAAAAAACTGTAAAACTTTTCAAAACTTGGCTTTTATGGTACTTCCTGAATCTAAAAGGCTTCGCAAATAATAACGCCCGCTGAGCTAACGCATATTTTTTACAAGAATACATAACATCAGAGTTTAATTTTTAGTTTTCAATCAAGAAAAGCTTTCCATCAACTTCCCTGTATTTTTCATTTGTGCGTGGGCAAATAAGATCATCCCCTAAAAGATCCCCGCTACGGCTCACCCAACCCATGCGACGGGCAGGAACACCCACCATAAGGGCATGAGGCAGAACATCTTTGGTGACAACCGCGCCAGCGCCAATGGTGCAATATTCGCCAAGGCTGTGACCGCAAACAATTGTTGCGTTTGCACCAATGGTTGCGCCTTTACCAACAGGGGTATCAGCATACTCATCCTTACGCTCAACGCCAGCACGTGGGGTCAAGACATTGGTAAACACACAAGATGGTCCGCAAAATACGTTATCAGCAAGGTTCACACCTTTATAAAGGCTAACATTATTTTGAACTTTACAGTTATCACCAATCGTGACATCAGGGCCAACCATAACATTCTGGCCAAAGGAGCAATCCTTGCCGATTTTGGTGCCGCTAATAATATGGCAAAAATGCCAGATAGCCGTGCCATCACCGATTTCGCAACCATCATCAATATAGGCACTGTCATGAACTTTATAATCAGTCATTATGCGTTTCCTACATAGTCGCCAGCCTGAAGAACTTTGAGAACCGCCAAAGCTTCACGACCATCAGTAAACGGCGTTTCGTTATTTTTCATAAAACGCAAGAAGTGGGCACATTCATTGACCAGAGGATTGCCAGGTTCAACTTTGACCAATTCAGGGTTTTCATCCTTTTTGACAAAAGGTTCTCCATCATTAAAACCAGCTTCATGGTGATAAATTTTCAGCTTGTCTTCCCAATTAGCTTCACTGTCGCAAAATTCAGCCATGGCTTTGTCGCCAACCACCACAAGGCGTTGCTCCTTAAAAGCATTGAGCCAAGAGGTGTCAATATGTGCCTTTAGACCATCAGGAAACCCCATATGAATGGAGGCAAAATCACTAATATGATCTTGCAAAATACAAGCGCCGCTACCATGAATTTCATTCGGCTCTTCACCTGCCAATGCTAAAATCATGGAAATATCATGGGGGGCAAAGCTCCAGAGCACATTTTCTTCTGTACGCAACTTGCCAAGACTGAGACGGCGCGAATAGATGTATTTGACGACGCCAAGATCACCATTGCGTACAATCTCTTTGAGTTTCAGAAAAATAGGGTGATATTGTAAAAGATGGCCAACCATAAGTATTTTATCAGCCTTGTCAGAAGCAGCAATCATCTTTTCTGCATCATCAATATTCAGGGAAATTGGCTTTTCAACATAAACATGCTTGCCTGCTTCAAATCCTTTGATAGCGATAGAAGCATGAACCTCCGCAGGTGCCGCAATCACAATACCATCAATACTGTCATCAGCCATTATTTCATCAACGCTCAGCGCCTTGACATCATATTGCTTTGCAAAGCCCTCGGCTGTTTCTTTATGAGGATCAGAAACAGCAACTAAGGCTCCTAGTCCGTGAAAATCCCGCACCAAATTTTTACCCCAATAACCACACCCAATGACAGCAACAGACATTATGTCAGACTTTCTCATATTGACCCCTATAACCTTTTTATTCCCATGTAACCTCTTAATAAATGCGCAAAAATCGCGTTTTAGGCCAACATGAATACCTCAACATTTTGGCATATGTTGTTCAGGTTGAACCAATGTGTCAATCTCAATTACTCTCTAGTTAACGGGTTATTTTATTATAAAAAAGAAAAATTGACGTTTTAGAACCTTAAAACAGTCTGTTTTGAATTTTCATATTATACTAAATTTCATAAGGCAGGACTCTTATACCAAGCTGCTATACTGCACCAATTAAGGATTATCTTCACTAAGAAAGACCCCTTATGAGAATCTGGCATAACGCTCCAAACAAAAAAAGCCCCCAAGTATAATTATTGGGAGCTTTTTCTGTTTATATAAATTAAATATCACTTAAACAAAGATAAAGTGACTGTCGTCTGGAAGGCCGTCTGCAGTATTGACCCAAATTGTACCAGTGCCATAGCCAAAGCCAACCCAGTCTGAAGCTGCATAATCTGTATTTATATCTAGGGCTGCAAAACTGCCAACGCCTGTATCTGAGAGGTCAAATCGATCTGTACCATCAAAGTCATAAACATAATCAACGCCGCCATTTGCTTCAAAGGTAAAGGTATCAACCCCAACGCCACCAAGCATATGGTCAACCCCAATACCACCCACAAGGGTATCACTGTCTGCGCCGCCCTGAAGGATAGAACCACCGCTACCAGCTGCGAGTAAATCACCGCCACCTTGGCCTTGGAGCTCAACAAATTCGGCACTTGAAGACGCATCAAGAATATCGACACCAGCAGCACCAACAGCCCATTCAATACTATTTGCACCAAGATCAAGATCAACGCCGCCATTATCTTCAACAATCAGATAATCCTTGTCTGCGCCGCCATTATAAACAGTATCTTGACCATCAACATAAAGCAGGTCAACCCCTGCCCCACCATTGATAATATCAGCCCCTGCACCGCCAGATAGTGTATCATTACCGCCGCCACCATTGAGCGTATCGCCATCTGCGCCGCCAAACAACCAATCTCCAACACTGCCGCCCGTTAGGGTATCCGCACCGCCAGCGCCTTGCATATAGACAAGAGAGGTTGCTCCTGTGGCATCCATAACATCCGCGCCCGTTGCCCCAAACCAGTTCTCAATATCGCTTGCCGCCCAACTACCGCCAGCCGCATCAGCCACAATCAAGTAATCTGAATCTGCGCCGCCCGAAACAACAGTATCTTGACCATCAACATAAAGCAGATCAACGCCGCCATCGCCAAACAGCTGGTCAGCACCATGTTCGCCGTAAAGTGTATCTGCGCCATCATCACCATGAACAATGTCATCATGTGCCCCAGCAAAGATAATGTCACCCTCTGAGCCGCCATTAATAATATCCGCGCCATAAGAGCCCTTAAGCAGATCAATGCCTGCACCGCCATTGATGGTATCTGCGCCGTCACCAGCCTCAATAACATCATTGCCAGCATTGCCAATCAGTACATTGGCCGCAGCATTACCATAAAGATAGTCATTGCCAGAACCACCTGTGGCATCTTCAATAGAAGTCAGAATATCTGTGCCAATACTCGTACCACTTGCATAGTTTGTTGCCGTATCAAGATGAACTGCAATAGCTGCAGATTGGGCTGAATAATCTATCCGATCTTGGTCAGCACCGCCATCAATCGTATCATTGCCAGCACTGCCATTAATCACGTCATTACCAGCAAGTCCATTAATCACATCATCATTTGCACTACCATTGAGAACATCGTTTCCAGCCGTTCCTACGCCTGTACCTGTATTTGTAGAATTATCAAGCACAAAAGATGCCGCATTACTAATATTATTGCTTTCATTACTTTCAGCCACAACCCAATAATCATCAAGAACAGCGCCGACGTAATAGGTTCCATCTGCCAATGTACCAGTTGGTACGGCCACGGAATAGGTTACTGTGAGAGATGTTCCAGCTGCAATTGCGCCAACATTAACATCGACAACCCAAACATCATCATTTTGCTGCCAACCTTCAATAATATTATCAATTGAGAGGTAAATACCTGCAACTGAAGCAACAGCATCTGCTGTGCCATTATTGGTCACAAGCATAGACCCTGTGATAATATCACCATCTTGCGCTGTTGCCGTATCTAGAGCAAAATTGGTAGCAATGAGATCTGGTTGGAGACCTGCACCTGCAATCGTAAAATCAGTCGCTGAAATACTGGCACTATCAATACCTTCTAAAGTAATTGTTCCTAAACTTCCAAAGCTGATAACAGCATGACCCGCAGCATTATTAGTAATAGAAAGATCTGCAAATGTGTTAATACCACTAATCAAATCTAAAGAAATATGATCTGTACCAATAGTAAAATCTGTGATTATATCATTACCAAAATAATAATTAGCATATCGAAAGGTATCAGCACCTGTCCCACCTGTTAGGGTGTCATTATTCTCACCACCAATAAGTTCATCATCTCCAGCGCCACCATTCAGAATATCATCACCTGCATCACCAGCTAACTTATCATCACCACTATTTCCGTTGAGAATATCAACTCCTGCATTTCCGTTGAAAATATCAACGCCTGCACTACCATGGAATGTATCATTACCGTTATCACCCTCAATCTCAAAATTGGCTACAGACTGATGCATAGTGATCGTATTATCACCTGAAATCAGATATTCAACAATATCACTTACATTTGCAAGTCCTGCCAAAACAGGCCACGTTTTACCCACCATACCAGTGACCTCAATCAATAATGTCTGGTTTGCCGCAAGCAAATGAACTGCTGTAATATCACCTGAAATTGGTTGTCCTAATGCATTAACAGAAAAATTACTACCCAAAAGCAAAGTGAAAGTGCCATTATTATTTGGCATCAAGACTGAATTACCATTGGCCGCAATTGTGGGTGTTGCTGTAAGATCTAAAATATCTTCCCATGTATTTGCCATGTTTTTGTACCCTCTAAAATTTTTGAATTATAAATATCGTGTTATACCAAATCACATAATTAAGAACACTTATAAAAATGTCGGTTAAGGGTTGTACCCTTGACCGACATCAAAGAGTATTTCTCTTTGTGAAGTGGTATTATTTGTTTAATCCACAGTGTAAAGGTGGTTTTGGAGTCTTTAAATTTTTTGCAAGATACTATTATCATATAAGAAATATATTTCGAACGCTATACCTCAAATAGAGTATGAAATGATTGTTCGACTTTGATATCCTTATATACCGCTCTCTTTAATCCACAGGAATGCTACTTTTAGACTAAATCAAGCAATCTCTGTTGCAAAAAATCTAGCCAAAATTTTGTGCTCAAGACCAAACTGAAACCCTATGGATCGATCCTGTTTCGTCAGCATTGTCAAAAGAGCGCCGCAGTGTTTTTCCGTCAACCACAATCACACCTTTGACGGATGTTTGCAGGCTTGAAACCTAGTCGATAAAACAACGTTGAAATTACTCAAAATCAAGATATTTGAAGACATAACCTAACGGGTCATGTGACGGCCTTGCATCCTTAAAAGGAAAGCACCTCCTGAGAAAATTTAAGTTATGCCTCCAAAAAGGGAAATTTTTATCCAGCTGTTAGCACCACAAAGGACGCCGCACAAAACCAAAAACAAAATTTCATATTATTAATTCAGAATTATGAAAGCTTGTCACTCCTAAATATCATGCGATTGCCCTGAGCATACTCTAACCACAAAAAAAGCCCCCAAGTATAATTATTGGGAGCTTTTTCTGTTTATATAAATTAAATATCACTTAAACAAAGATAAAGTGACTGTCGTCTGGAAGGCCGTCTGCAGTATTGACCCAAATTGTACCAGTGCCATAGCCAAAGCCAACCCAGTCTGAAGCTGCATAATCTGTATTTATATCTAGGGCTGCAAAACTGCCAACGCCTGTATCTGAGAGGTCAAATCGATCTGTACCATCAAAGTCATAAACATAATCAACGCCGCCATTTGCTTCAAAGGTAAAGGTATCAACCCCAACGCCACCAAGCATATGGTCAACCCCAATACCACCCACAAGGGTATCACTGTCTGCGCCGCCCTGAAGGATAGAACCACCGCTACCAGCTGCGAGTAAATCACCGCCACCTTGGCCTTGGAGCTCAACAAATTCGGCACTTGAAGACGCATCAAGAATATCGACACCAGCAGCACCAACAGCCCATTCAATACTATTTGCACCAAGATCAAGATCAACGCCGCCATTATCTTCAACAATCAGATAATCCTTGTCTGCGCCGCCATTATAAACAGTATCTTGACCATCAACATAAAGCAGGTCAACCCCTGCCCCACCATTGATAATATCAGCCCCTGCACCGCCAGATAGTGTATCATTACCGCCGCCACCATTGAGCGTATCGCCATCTGCGCCGCCAAACAACCAATCTCCAACACTGCCGCCCGTTAGGGTATCCGCACCGCCAGCGCCTTGCATATAGACAAGAGAGGTTGCTCCTGTGGCATCCATAACATCCGCGCCCGTTGCCCCAAACCAGTTCTCAATATCGCTTGCCGCCCAACTACCGCCAGCCGCATCAGCCACAATCAAGTAATCTGAATCTGCGCCGCCCGAAACAACAGTATCTTGACCATCAACATAAAGCAGATCAACGCCGCCATCGCCAAACAGCTGGTCAGCACCATGTTCGCCGTAAAGTGTATCTGCGCCATCATCACCATGAACAATGTCATCATGTGCCCCAGCAAAGATAATGTCACCCTCTGAGCCGCCATTAATAATATCCGCGCCATAAGAGCCCTTAAGCAGATCAATGCCTGCACCGCCATTGATGGTATCTGCGCCGTCACCAGCCTCAATAACATCATTGCCAGCATTGCCAATCAGTACATTGGCCGCAGCATTACCATAAAGATAGTCATTGCCAGAACCACCTGTGGCATCTTCAATAGAAGTCAGAATATCTGTGCCAATACTCGTACCACTTGCATAGTTTGTTGCCGTATCAAGATGAACTGCAATAGCTGCAGATTGGGCTGAATAATCTATCCGATCTTGGTCAGCACCGCCATCAATCGTATCATTGCCAGCACTGCCATTAATCACGTCATTACCAGCAAGTCCATTAATCACATCATCATTTGCACTACCATTGAGAACATCGTTTCCAGCCGTTCCTATGATGGACAATAAGTCAGATGCAGCAATAATGCCATCAGCAAATTGGAAGTTTTCAACATTAGAAACTGTATCTATGCCATCTTCACCAACACGGTTATCCGTTATGATAAAACTTGTTGCTGCACTCCCTGTGATTGTATAATCAGAACGATTGCCAGAATAAACAGCTTTATCACTGCCCGTACCACCAAACAAACGGTCAACACCACCATTGCCTTCAAGGGTGTCATCACCATCACCGCCAAACAGATCATCATTGTTGGCAGTACCTGTAACCGTTTCATTCCCTGTTGCTGTTGCAAAAATAAAATCAGAAGCATCAAGATCAGCCAAGGCGACTCCGTTAAGTCGCATCAAACTATTCGCACCACTAAAATTGGTACTAATTTCAACGCTACCAGGTTGGTCGATCATCACATTTTGCAAAGTTGCAAAATCACTAATATTCAGACTGGTCACATCAATCTTGTCCGCAGATCCACCACCAAGTGCAGCAATAACCTGACTGGTATAAAGGGTGCCATCAACACTAAATTCAAACGATAAATCACCTGCATTAAGCGACGCAAGCTGATTGGCCAATGTCGCGCCATTTTCACCCTCTGCATTATCCCAGATAGAAAAAATACTTCCTCCAAGAGGCGAGAAAAGCATTGATTGATAATCATCAAGGTCGCTATTGGGGTTAATAAGGCCAAAAACAATATTACCTGTTACCGTATTTCTGATAACAATTTGGGTAAGATCGTCTGAACTATCTCCTGCTGTTTGGGTGCCTGTTACATCTAAGCCACTAACACTTGTATTAATGGTGAAGGCATCACCATTCATGTTCAGGCTAAATCCAGCATATCCATCTACATTTTCTGCTTCAGGGAACTCTACCCCATAAAATGTCTGACCAAAATCATTGACATTATCGGTACCGCCAGAGCGTGTATAGACAAAGGTATCATTGCCATCCCCACCATTAAGCTGGTCATTTCCTGCGCCGCCTATCAAGGTATCATTCCCTGCGCCACCCTGAATATTATCACCATCTGCGCCGCCATCAAGAGTATCATCCCCTTCACTACCTTGCAAAAAATCATAACCAGCACCGCCGCTAATCGTATCATTTCCCAAGTCACCCTCAAGGCTGTTATTGTTGCTATTGCCTATTAGAGTATCATCAAAATATGAACCAAAGAGATTATTAACATTTGTCAGTATATCAGTATCTCCGCCACTTATTGCTGTGGCTGGCGTTGTACTAAGATCAACCGTTACGCCAGACCCTGCCCCATCATAATCAATCCAGAGGTTAGAGGAAAGAATGGCATCAATATCAATATTATCACTACCTTCGGAAAAAGCCACATCAGCTGTGTTATTGATGAACACATCAACACTATCATCACCAGACTGAAGCATACGTTCAAGATAACCTATCTCTAAAACACCCAAAGGCTGCGGTAAACCTGTAAAGGTATAAAGCGGCGCACCGCCCCCAGCTGGAATATGTTCAATATCCGTGACGGTACCACCTATAGGCTTAAAACTTAAATCTGTCCCTGTTATTTCAAGTGTTGATCCATCCTTCATATTCAGAATAATTTGGGTAGAAGTTTGCTGAGGTTCGCCTTGAACTGGGACTGTACCCAGTCCTTGTAATTGGGTTGCCATATTAGCCATGGGTATAACAATATCACTATAATCAGTCCCAGGAACCCCAGCAGGAACACCTGCTGGATTTAAGGTCACTGTCTGATGAATATCATTGATGGTAGCACTCACATCAACAAGATCCATTGAAGTAATTGTGCCACCATTAATAATACCGTTAGCATCGACTGTGAGCCCAGTGCCATGGATATGAACTTCCATGGCCGCGCCGCCAGACTCTAAATTACTCCCTAAAACAACAAGGGTTGGTACACCCGTTACATCATTGTTTCCATTTTGGTTTAATATGTCAATTTTCCATGCCATGGTCAAATTCTCCTAAATATTCTGTTGAATTATAGTGTATGGCCAACAAAATTGCTGTGCGTTTCGGCCGTTTGTAATGTATTTTTATTTGTGAAATATACTCTTTTCACCCAGAAACCTGAATTTCAGTAAGCTCTTTTATTTTCTATATTTTCTGATTGCGTTCCATCCTTTTTACAATGCTAACCCCAGTCTTGGATAAGAAGTAGAGGATTCCTGTATTTAATAATTTTGTAACCACACAAAACATTGGAGAATCCTCATGCCTTTTGATATCACAGCCCTTTTTGTTTGTCTTGATGATTTAACACGGGACGGGATATTATGAATGTGTTACAGGTGTCCCTAATGGTTTTGCAATGTCTATATTTATTCTTTGTGTTTTCGAATAATTTGAATATATGATTATTGTGATGATAAAATTTGTGATAATAGCCAAAATCCAAGAGTGCCATAGCGAATGTGTCACGAGAATAATGATGGCACATACGACCAATGCTGATACTATAGATGGTACGATAAAAACATCCATTTTTCGAACCGCGCGCCATCCAATATACAACAGTCCAACCATGATAAAAATACCAAAAATTCCAAGATCAAGCCATAATTGTAAAACCATATTATGACTGTGCATTAGGTTGTTGGATGGCATATAATCATTCGCCATGCTGACTTGCCCTGATCTTTGGATAGAGTTTAGACCGTGGCCAATAAAAGGGGATGTTACTATTTTTTGGGCAACAGCATCCCAAATTTCCATCCTGACCAGTAGTTTTCTAGCGCTGGGAAACCAGGCGATTTTTTGAACCAATAAATATAATATTTGGTATAGCCAAGGGGCATTTAGCAAAAGAAAGAAAAATCCTGCAAAAAAAATGTTGGTCATTTTTTTTGGGTATTTGTAGGATAAAGCAAGAAACAACAAAGCAAAAGGAATGGCAAATAATACAGTCTCACTAATAACCTCGACTATAATAATCTGATTATTGCGCACTCTAGAACCTACTGCAAAGAAGCTTAATAATAATATTGCAGAATATAACGCAGCCAAAAAAAGATGAGATTTAGTACGATCTTTCATGTTCCACATGGTAAAAGAGCAGAACAATGAGAGGATAACCAACATACCATTTATACTGTTGTCAATGAGTAAAAACTGTGTAAATAACGAAATATCGTGGACTGTATAGGCACCCATAGTGGTGGCAATTACTATTTTTAAGGTTGTGATCAAAAGGCCAGCCCAAAACCCTACGGTTACCAGTTTTAAAAATAATTTTTTATCAATAAGGTTTTGATGAGATAAAGAAAAACAGAGGGTCATGGCAATTTGAACAAAAATCAGGGGTTTTAAAAATAGGTTTCCAGGAGAAGAATTTGTTTCTGTCATGATATAAAAAAGAAGAAGTGCTATAAAGGCTAGAATCCAAAGAAAAGGGGGCGATTTGAAACATAACAGCATGACTTCTTGACAGTGAGGACGGATAAAAAATCGGATTATCACTAAAGTAGAGATGATGATAAATGGTATGATAGCAACCTTCATATTTATGACACCAATTAAAGGTGGTAGAAGACCAAGGCAGACGTAGAAAGCCATATAAAAAAGACGGTCAGATAGATATTTTTCAGAAGAAAAATAAGATAAAAAATGGGTCATAGATATTTTCTGATGATAAACGAAAACGTTTCACGTATCTTTTAAGTGATGTCAAAACACAAATTTTATGCTATGTTTGATCTTTATTAATACACATCATATGGATTTGTATTTTTATCTAAGTATGGTAAAAAAACAGGTGTTTTACGCCAAAATTATCTAAATGGTTATCATTAGTAAAGAGATAAAAATATAAATAAAATGATTTTACAATTTATCTATCAACATACCCAAAAATTGATAAAATCTTTCCGTTTTACAAGTGATGTAATCTCCTTAAAATATAACGGATACTCAATAAAATATCCACGTTTATTATGGATAGATTTTGGGATTGTTTTTTCCTATATCATACTGTTTTTATTGTTTATTATGACTTATAAAGGCTATATTGTTGAAGTTTTTGGCAATAATGGTTTTGTTGATATTTATTATTATAAATATGGTTTTGTTTCTTTTGTGAGTGGCTTGGTGTTGGTTATTTTTTTTGCAGGACTGCTTTCTTCGCCAACAACAGAACTTTCAAATATTATGTTACATTTTCATTTTTTATTACCAATTCTTCCGATGATTGTATTATATTCAGTTGGCGGGAAGTCGACCCTCTATTTACTGGCAACCATTATTTCGTTCATAATTGTCTTTATGACGGCTTGGGGTACTAAAAAACAGAAAACACTGTCAAGATGTCTTGATCATTTTGGCTTAATTGATATTGAGCAAGCATCAAAGTTGGTTCTCTTGGTTGCCCTTATTTATGTTGTCTTGATGATCCTTTTTGGTGCTCTCAACCACATGAATTTTAATATTTGGGAAGTTTATCAGCATCGCAGAGAATCTTCTTCTCGTTTACCCATGTTCTTTACCTATTTCTCCCCTATTGTCTCAAAGGCTATATTGCCAATTATGGTTGTGATTGCACTCCAATGTAGGCATTGGAAGATGTTGGGTTTTTCCTTTTCTTTTGCAGTCTTTATTTTTGTCACAACGGGGCATAAATTTCCCTTATTCATCCCCTTTGCTATTGTTGGGTTATATGTGTTACTTTCCTTGAAAAGACCTGTTATCGCCATTCTCATGGCGCACATAACCCTTGTTTGTGCCGTGTATTTTATTCCAGGACTGGGTAAAAGTGAGCAAGGTAGCCGTACTATTGGCAATATCATATTACGTCGAGCCTACTTTACACCAGCCAATATCAACTATGCCTATTATGATTTTTTTTCAAAAAACAAAAAAGTTTATTGGGCCAATTCCAAAGTGTCCATGGGGATGATCACGAAAAACTATCATTCTCCGATCCCCAAAGTGATCGGTCGCCACCAATTTAAGAAAGAGGGGCTCCATGCTAACTCTGGCTGGTTGGGTATGGGGTATGCGCATCTTGGTTTTTTAGGGATGTGGATTTATGCTTTTTTTATAGGATTTCTGATTTATTTTTCTGATGTTTTTATGAAAAAAACCTCCTTGCCCTTTGCAGGTAGTCTATTGTTTACGCCCTATATTTCTCTATTTCAGGCTGCGGACTTGCCAACCATGCTTTTGACACATGGTTTATTTTTGGTGCTTGGATTTGCTATTATTCTCAAACCATTGAAAGGAACTTGATGCGAAAGGTTGTTCATTTGAGTTCTGTACATCCCCCATTTGATACCCGTATTTTTGCCAAGGAATGCCGATCTCTTGTAAAGGCTGGATATGATGTTACTCTAATCATTCCTCATGATAATGATGATTTGTGTGATGGGGTTCAGTTGCGAGGCATTATTCATCAGGGGTCAGGACGTCTTACCCGCATGATTAAAACAACTTGGCAAGTCTTTCAAAGAGCACGCCATGAAAAAGCAGATATTTACCACTTCCATGATCCCGAATTAATTCCGATTAGTATCTTGCTCGCTTTTACAGGTGCAAAAGTGATTTATGATGTTCATGAGGATGTACCGCGTCAAATACAGGCTAAACATTATCTACCCACTTTCGTGAAGTATCCATTATCTGGTATGGTGGCTTTAATGGAATGGCTCGCTTCACGGTTGTTTTTTGCTGGTATTGTTGCAGCAACCCCTGATATTGCCAAACGGTTTCCTCAAAGTAAAACCTGCCTTGTCCAAAATTTTGTTGATCTTGATGAATTTTCCTCGAGACATAGCACAAAACTTAGTGATGAATTTAATACCAATATACTCTATATTGGTGCTTTGGATGAAACAAGAGGGTTATATAAAATGATTGATGCTATGGCATTGGTCAAAACGCGAAAGGTTCGATTAAAGTTGGCTGGCCGTTTTTCGTCACCACAGCTGGCTAAAGAGATCAAACAACAGACAGGAAAGAACCATACAGATTATATTGGCATTCTTGATAGAAATGAAATAGGCCAAGCCTTAAAAAATGCAGACTGTGGTATTGTTACATTGCAGCCAACAGCGTCTTATCTCAAATCATATCCTGTAAAATTATTTGAATATATGGCTTTTGGATTGCCTGTTATTGCTTCAGATTTTCCATTGTGGCGCACCCTCCTTTCTGATTATGACTGTGCTCTTTTTGTTGATCCCAAAAGTTCAGAAGATATTGCTCAAGCCATTGATGACTTGCTTTCTGATCCCGAAAAAGCAAGAAGAATGGGGTGCTTAGGAAAGCAGGCTGTTGAAGAGCTATATAATTGGCATCAGGAAGAGAAAAAGATGCTAGACTTCTATAGGGATCTTTTCTGATTGATGTTTACGAATGATATGTTTTAATATTGAAGATAGGTGCTAGACGATGAGAATAACATACCTTCACCAGTATTTTACAACACCAGAGATGAGTGGTGGCACACGTTCTTATGAGTTTGCACGACGGTTAGTGAAAAGAGGGCATGAAGTCAATATGATTACTTCTTGGCGCGAGGATGATGACCGCCCAAATTATTTTATGGAAGAGATCGCGGGTATCAATGTCTATTGGATCAAAGTACCCTACAACAATAATATGGGATTTTTGCAAAGGCTCAAAGCTTTTATCTCTTTTGCTTGGCATAGTGGACATCTTGCAGGTTCTTTGCCTTCTGACCTTATTTTTGCTACCTCAACCCCTCTAACCATCGCACTACCAGCAATATGGGGTAAGTGGCGGCGCAAAGCTCCAATGGTCTTTGAAGTGCGTGATTTATGGCCTGAGGCTCCCATTGCGATTGGGGCATTGAAAAACCCTTTTCTCATTTGGCTTGCGAAGCAACTAGAACGCTTTACTTATAGGCAGTCCTCAAGAGTAATAGCACTTGCACCAAGATTAGCAAAGGGGGTGGAGAGAGAAGGTGTTAACCCTGATAAAATTTGTATCATCCCCAATAGTAGTGATCTGGCATTTTTTGATCCATCAATGACAAATCCGATCTGGTTACAAGAAAAACTTCCCCCTTTATCAAAGGGTTTTGTTGTGACATATGCAGGAACTATTGGTCGCGTTAACAATGTTGGCTATCTTGTTGATATGGCTAAAGAAGTGGCCTCTTTAGAAAATATACTAAAGATCAATTTTTTGGTTATTGGCAATGGAATTGAAAAAGAAGTTGTGCGTGAAAAAGCTGTAAAGCTTGGGGTTTTAGGGCATAATTTTCATATGCTGGCCGCTGTTGCTAAAACAGATGTACCCAATGTATTGGCAGGCTCTGATGTGATGCTGTCTCTTGTTATTGATCATCCTAATTTAAGTGCATGTTCAGCGAATAAATTTTTTGATGCATTAGCCGCAGCCAAGCCTATTTGCATCAACCATAAGGGGTGGTTGTCGCACCTTCTTCAGAATTATGAAGCAGGGTTGACTCTGCCGCCAGATAATCCGAAAAAAGCGGCAAAAATGTTGGTTGAGTGGTTACAGAATGATGCGGTTATTAAGCGGGCTGGTAGCAATGCTCTTCAGCTGGCCAAAGAACATTTCAACAGAGATTTGTTGACAGATAAAATGGAAAAAGTGTTTATGGCGGCAAAAACCGAAAAACCTTCCCCTTTACCAGTTTTGAGCGTCCATTGGTGGTTAAAAAAGGGGATCTCTCCCTCTTTTGTTGGGGGAATTATCATTGTGTCGCTTGCAGGCTATATTATGACACCTTTATTGCTTGGTACAAACATTAAGAATGCTTTAAAAAGAGGGGAAATGGAACAAAGCAATACAGTGTATGCAAACAAGGGCGTTTACCTCTATAAGGAAAAAAAATATAAAGAGTCTCACCTTATTTTTAAAGAGGTTTTGCAAAAAGCAAAAGTATATTCTAATGCCAAAATGAATGCAACTATGTATCTGGGATTTCAGTATTATTATGGGCAAGGTGTTGAAAAGAACTGGGACAAAGCTTTTAAATTGTTTGCTGCAAAGGAAATTTCCCATTATCGACAGATGCTCTATCTTTCTGGTATTATGTTGATGAATCCAACATTTTCTGGATATGATCCAAAGAAGGCCAAAGTCTACTTACAAAAATCAGAGGCACTTGGCTATAAAAAGGCTTCTATTTATCTCAAAAAAATTGGAAACCTGAAAAAACAATGATGGTCACCAAATTTTATTCTTTAAAGACATCGCAACTTTTTCAACATGTTGCCACATTAATTTTTGGAACAGCCTTAGCACAGCTCGTTACGCTTGCCTTTTTACCTCTGCTTTCCCGTCTTTATTCTGCAAATGACTTTGGTATTCTTGCTCTTTATATGGCGATTGCGAGTCCTCTTTTTATTCTAGGAAATGCAGGATTTCGGGAGTTAATTGTCTTACCCCGTTCCAATAAGGCAGCAGCACAAATTGTTCATCTTATTTTTTTCATTAGCATAATCATTGCACTCACAACACTCGTGATCATTTTATTATTTGGCACTCAAATTTCTGTTTTTTTAAAAAATTCTGAATTGGTGTCTATGTTATATCTTCTACCTTTTTCGATCTTTTTTTTTGCCAATGCCCAGTCTCTTCGTTATTGGGCAATACGAACACAGAATTTTACAGAGATTTCTAAAGGACAAGTTGGCAAGGCCATCACAAATACAACCACAGCCACAGGGATAAAATTAGCTGGTTATAATCTTGTAACGGGTGTTGGTCTTGTTGTAGGTAATTTTCTGGCAGAGATGACAAATGCTCTATGGCTCTTTTTTTGTTGTTCTCGCAAAAAGACTGTTTTGCTAGAACCTTTACAGCCAAAACGTTTGTATACAATGGCCATTAGATATAAAAAAATGGCTGTATCTCTTACCATTTCACAGATTATTTCAACACTTTATACTCAATTGCCAAATATTATAATCAGTACTTCTTTTGGTTTGGGGGCTGTAGGTCTTTATGCTATGGCCGAGAGGATTGCTGCTGTGCCTGCTTTGCTTATTGCCAGTGCTGTTGGTGATGTTTATCGTCAGCGCGCCTCTGTTTTATATCGGGAAGAAGGGTGTTTTGATCGTTTTATGCTTAAGACCCTCGCGATTCTCGCTGCGATCGCAATAATTCCCTATACTACAGGGATTTATTTTGCTCCAGAGCTCTTTCGCTTTGTTCTTGGCGCAGCATGGGAGCAAGCAGGAGTCTATGCCTCTATCATTCTTGTGGGCAGCTTTTTTGGCTTTGTCACAACGCCTGTTGACAAGGCTTCTGTGATTGTTGGCGCTTACCATTTTATATTTATGTTTAATCTAGCGCGGCTAGTTCTGCATATTTTGGCAGCTTTACTTGTCTTATATAGCTATGTAGATCTGATGGGCTATATCCTTGTTCTCACACTTATTAAGATATTTGTTTATCTTGTAATCACAAAGCGTTCCTTTTTTTATGCTCAAGGGGGGGCAAAACCTTCATAAAAGAGATCCTTATTATGGTTGTCTCAACGCAGTTTTTGTTGATGACCTGTTTTTGTAGTATCCAATCTGTGATTTTTCTTTGAGGAAAAGAATCTGGCATAACGCTCCAAACAAAAAAAGCCCCCAAGTATAATTATTGGGAGCTTTTTCTGTTTATATAAATTAAATATCACTTAAACAAAGATAA
>JAUTBZ010122465.1:0-15829 GCA_032361785.1 Lepetodrilus galriftensis
TCTAGCATCATCGAAACCCCGGGCATTATGACTACACTTAACCTATTTGAGTGCAGTCATAATGGCCTGTGTTTCGATGATGGTCGTCTAGGAGCGTCTTCTCTTTCTTGGCCATCGAGAAGACATCGCTTCCGGTTTGTCACCCATCACGAACAGCTCAGTCATCGTGTCTCCAGCACGGTTATATCTGTTGGCGTATCGCCCGAATACAACACCTGCATGTAACTCCACCTAAGACATAACCAGGAAATATTGCAACAGCATCCTTCTTATTAAATATCAGCATTATGAATACATCTGAACCTGAAAAAAATCTTTTAATACAATCTATTTTTATAGCAAAATGGGCATGTTTGATAGAGCTTGTGTATGGCATATATCCAAGATAGCCAGTGTGAGCTCGGGAAAGTGTGTTTCTTTTCTTTTTTTTTAATAAACTACGGGTTGTTTTCACCATTCTCATAACACGATACAGTGATAGTGAGCAATCCTTGTCTAAGAAAAGTGTGAACGAGGCGAGACGGATGCAATGATTGTAGACAATGGCGTCTTGCCTCGGGGTTAAAATGGAGAAGCAATCTCGCCGATGCCTGTTTAAATAATCCGTATCTTCTCTCCGGTATCTTCTCTCCGGTATCTGTTTGCACACAATTTCATAACTGTGTAGCCACAGAAAGTTGAAGAGCGTCACCATTCAAAATATTTTCCTCTATCAACAAAAATTGCCATTCAGATGTCCATGAATGAACTAATTACGCTAGACTGAGTGATTTCTGTTGAAGTTTCTACCTTGATGTTTTATTTAATATCTTAATACACCATGTAGTTCTGTATACAATGAATTCATTACTGTGGACATATGGAATTGTGTATCTTAATTTATTATATAGTATCACGTGATAGGTGATCATATCAAGTTATGGTGATAATAACAGATCGTATCGCATGATGGTGATATTAACTGATGATATCACTTACCCGAAGGCTCTATGTAATCCGTAGAACGTACCCAGCCATCTAATCAAATATAAGGATTGTTCAAGACAAGCTATCGATGCCACGTTATGGCCACCATGTTCATTCAGCAAGCGGATTAAATCAAATCTGTCTTTTATTCATCATGTTTTCATTACGATCACTGGTTTATTAGACTCTTTCTTCACCCATCATTTATGAAGTAGGACTTCGCATCATCTGCAAATATGGCTATCGTATGAGGTGAAGTGATAAAGAGGACTCGTGGTGCTCGTTTCGTTTCAGGAATGACGAGATAGAATCATACTTTTCATCTTTGGAGTTTCGGATCCAATTAATGGGCAGATAATGGGTTCAGTGGGATTTGCAAATAGACATATGGCAATGTGACAAGCTCGCCAAGGAATTTAATATTGACTATGTGCTGAATAGACTTATTATTGTGTTATCTCGTTCGCCTTCAGACACTTCTCACAAGTGAACATTACTGACAGATAGCTGACTCTCATGGTGAAAGATAATTGGTAAATTTCCAATGAAATGAAGATGTTTTTAAAAGGAAACACGTATATGTGTGGTTATCGGGTAAAAGATTAGTGGATGCTATCTGGTGATAAGAAGTCACCATAGATATATTGCCAGAACAATCAAAAGAATGTTTCACTAAAAATTATATCTGATAGTTTAAAATAATATTTTATGTTTTCAGAAATCCCTAAGCCAACAGCAACATCAAGACCTAGTAAATCAGGTGAGTTCATATATTGTTTACTTAACTTGCAGTCTCTCAAACTAGTCTACAGAAATTAACAATTAAATCAAATTCAAATTGTAGTCCTATTGTTGTAAATTGAATTCATTTTATATAAATACAGCGAATACAACTTTGTTTACGATTTGGGCGACAACTTTTAATTTAAATATTGTTCATGTTTCTGCACAAATCATTTTAGTTTAGATTTAGATATTGGACTTTGCATATCAAATAGTGTTTAAAACAACCCTAGTTTCGATAATCCTAAGTATGATTAGCTACCAGCGTACTAAAGTAGAAGGATTGCAATGGACCAGGAAAACAACAACCCACATTGAACAACCTCAGCTTAATTGAACCGCACCTCGGTTGAAACGTTTACATCATTTTTGAAAAATATTAATAACAAATTAGTTAATCATCAGCTCCTCGTGGAAGAATACCTGCATATGAATAAACACTGCCTGTCGCGCCAATGCCTACAGATCGGGTTTGAATCTCATTCCTAGTTCTGTTGGTCCGGGCAAATTGAAAGGGTGCACGGTCAACAAAGTGACCGGCCACCTTCAGACACACAACAATCATCGGTCAATGTGTTTTAGGGATCATGATATAAAGGGGTATAAAGGGGTTCATCAAAGGGCCTGTCACGAACTCAGAAAGGGGCTTGGTAGAGTTTCAGAATTTCGTCGCACTTTCTCGTAAATTCCCTCCAGCCTGTCATAGAGCGTTCACAATGACCGTGACCAGACAGACAGTGGTGGAGAGCGCGGAGGAAAGGCGTATACTTGGGATAGCGAGCCCTGCGTTAACCGAGGACAATGTTGCGGAAAAGGGGGAATTAGCTCGGCCACCCATCTAGTCTGGGGTATAATGGCAATTTGTCACAGGGGTGCGAGAGCTGGAGGTCCCGTTCTTATGCAGTCTTGCAATTTCGGTCTGGAAAACACGACATTAAAATATCTCAGATTAATTATTGGATATATAATGTATGAAGAATGACTTTGACCACAGAGAAACATCATATTGTACCAATAAGTATTGTATAAAAAAATGTATGGACCTGATGACATTGACCAAAGAGAAACATCATAGTATTTCCAAGATGTTATCGATGTGCTATGAACAAAATATGTAGTTGATGTGTACGTAGATACGATATGTTGATTATCATTAAGTACAAAAGGCAATTTGAAAGTATATTCGTAACATTTAGTTCATATTTACCATGCTTTATAAGTTATCAATACAGACTGTTTAACCGCAATATAAAACAATAAATACATTAATAATAAATTTAGTTTATTATTGTGCCATGTGCAAATACATGTATTTACATACATGTATTTACGAATAAAAAAAAATGTCATCTGTGTGGTCGATTTAATCACAGGACTTGGATCATAACACAAATAGATATTGATCACAATCTTTAACAGTTTTGACAAACTAAAGCATTCCCCTGTAGGCTAATGAAGCATCTACCGCCACCCCAGACGTAGGCACAGTGTCATTTCACACACAATAAACAAGAAATTGAGCCTATAAGTATAATGTTACAGTGAAGGGCGGACTAGCAAGTTTACCTGGCTTTCAGCAATGGCTGTCTGATAACATCCTTCGCGGTATTTGGAAAAGATTGAAATCTCGATGTATTTTACCAGGGTCGTTGAACGCGTGAAGGGTGATGGTATCGCGGGTAAAAGATCACTCTAGTCGTACCTAGGTTAAGTCTGGGATTCTAAATCCTGTCTTGAAGGTTCCGGGAGTATCTGTAGGCGTTGTTTGGGAAGTCAGTTCTTGAGATATATGGTTATTATCAGTTTTAGTATCGACTGACATGCTTTAAAGAGCTTGCCCCGTTGTCACAATCTCTGGTACAATGTATGGGCACGCGAATAGTGTCTCGCTTGAAATGGTCAAAGTGACGTGTCGTTGTTTTATGTATGTTAGAAGTCAGGATCGACATAACGCTTGTGGCATTGTAATATAGACATTCAACTATCCTTTTACACTATATTATAGTTGATGACAGGACTATTAATTGGTGTATAATTGATAAGAAACCGTAAAACTGTTGCGTGTTCTATGTAATCATTAGAAATAATGTAATGCACATGTATTTATTTTCAAATTGCCAAGATTGTAATGCAATATATAAGAAATTTGTATATTAAAAAACACACTAAATTCTCACACGTATTAATTTGTTAAAGTAATATCTCGGCTGTTGTGATTTCCAAATGTTTGGGTTGTTGGAGTGCAGTCACGATGACCAATCGAAGGATCATAACGAACCTTGTACACGTATTACATGTGCATAACCTCTCGCTAGTTACGGAGGGGCTAATCCAAGTCGGATAGGGATTTCACACGAACGCTGGCTAAAGCACGTACGGAGGAGATGAAAAGCTCACCTGAGAAAGCACCTGGTTAAGACAGACAAGTCGAAATACAATTAACAGGTACTCGTAGTTGACAAGCTGCGTGCGCTGTAGCCTGTCCGGTCGTAAAGTATGCGTGTTATTCGCGAGCGTTTTAAAACTAAGGGTTACAGTAGATAGTGATTTTGAAGTTTTGAAGTTGAATTAACACTCTAGGAATATCTCGCAGTCTCTGTGATCGCGCCATGCTCAGAGCACTATTACAGAGCCATGTCGGAAGGTAGCGGCCTTTGTCTAGAGGCTTAAAACAACACTAGGACACCATTTTTCTGTGTGATTTGAGTAACGTTGATCTCCGCTGATTCCCAGATGTGTGCTGGAAATGTCCGTTGGAATAATGTTTGGTCAGTGTTGGCATTTCGACAACCACAGACAATCTTCGTGTTTATACGTCTATTGCAACTGGATGCTAGAAAGACATGTCCAGTCGGGTGCTCTATAACACGTGTACATCTTACATGTCTAATCTCTTTTATTACATCTAAATATTAACATGATAAATACGAAATTGCAGAGCTGGTATGATATTTAATTCGGAAAGAACGAACGCATATTGTTTCCGGATCCCTGGAATTGTTCATAGTTTGTCAGTAAAGAGTTAACGCCATTTGAGGATATATCATGCATAGTATGTAACGTATGTTAGTATTGCTATATTGATGTTTATTCTTATTTATTATGTTGTTTGTACTTTCAGGGGATAAATCATCATCCGAATGTCGGAAGTGCAAGAAGAGAAGTCGGCGACTGAACATCAAGAAGTTCTGTCGCCGTGATTTCGGTAAGAATGTCATTTTCTTCATATTTCCAGAACATCTCGTTTCAGGAATTCATCCAGTGTTTGGCTGCCAAGGAAGGTGGGAATGTTATCCTGTCGAGAACGCACGGGGGAGGAAAGGAGGGGGAGCGGGGCATTTGGCGTTCGTACAGCGTCAGTGGGGGACATTGACTTCAGTTGATCGCGGTTGGATCTGTCAATTATGTGTGTTATCTGTGTTATCAATTCCTCTAACATATCGTCACTAAATTGATCTATTTGATTTTGAAAAACATATCCACAGATAAGGTAAGTTTAGACATGCAATATCGCGTAAATAACAACCACACGGAGAGACTAACATAGTTTTATTCTTGGCGACGAAGCAAGATCATGAAAAGGTATAATCCTGACAGAATATAGGCTTTAGAATACTAGTATTATATGGAACATGCACAATCACAGTCTAATATAGTTAATGCCCTTGACATCCTTAACATATACTAATAGCGGTATCTCATTCCAAACTTTCCATTTGTTATTTAAATATCGGAAACCTTTGTTAAGAGTGCTACCGCTGGTGGTATAGAGCACGGATCCCTAGTGATCCACATACAGGTCGTTCTTCAGAACGTTTGTGACCCGCCCCCCGCCCCTGGAGTTGTATATGTTTACGCCTTCACCGTCAACTCTCCCATACAAAATACTCTCTTTCCTTGTATGGTTTACAAATGTCATAACATCAGGCACTGCGCCTCCATTGCTAACACTGTAGGTTGGAACTATCCTGTCTTAGGTGATCCTGTGTTATAGCCCATGTCAGGAGATATTAGCAGCCTCGCTGCTTTACATGATTGTGGATAAAGCCTGAGTTATCGATACCACTGAATCAGATTTCGGACGGTATTCGAATACCACTCATCGGGTGTCGAGTGGTATTCGTTGTCTGGGTCCAGCTTCACAAAAACAACAAGTTTACAATGGTTGAACATAAAAAGTAATGCTAAAATATCAGTAGGGACATTATGTTGTAATTGATAGAAAAGATCATGAGACGCTACGTCCGAAATTTGATTCTTTGTGAATGGGAAGATGATACAGAGATTAGAACCTTAGAAGTCCCAGACTAATTGGGAATGTTAGTGATCGCAACTGGTTGTTGTATGTCTTTAGTTCTAAGGTGATGTATCTATGTCAAGACCTACCCTCGTATATAAAGCTACGAATACGAACAACAATTAAATACATAAACTATATTAAACAAGTTGGTGTAAATACTGTAAAGCAATATAGCAACACAATAACTGCGTGTGTGTTTCTAAATCACAGCAGTGCTCGTATATACAACTGAACTGACAGGACAGTTGACTGTTGCTCGTATATACAACTGAAATGACAGGACAGTTGACTGTTGCTCGTATATACAACTGAAATGACAGGACCGTTGACTGTTACTGGTCCAATGTAAGATTACTTGTAAATACTGGATTGGCATTAAAACAAACTAACAGGTTGCTGACATTAGACTACCAAATGATGGTGGAATTACCTAGACTAGCAATACATAACAAGAACACAACGTGTATCTGGTAGATGATTTACCTTCCATGGAGTTAGACTAGCAATACAGATATATAATGGGTACATATTAATTTGACCATTGAAGTTAGAAAGCTGGACAGAAGTCAGAAGGCATACTAACATTAAACTGAAGTCAGAAGGCATACTAACATCAGAAGGCATATTAACATTAAACTGAAGTCAGAAGGCATACTAACATTAAACTGATGTTAGGACGGTCTACTGATACTAGACTGCATGACATCCAGAAGCCATAATGTTACTGAACATATCAGAAGGCCTAATGATACTATACTAACATCGCAATTGGCTATTCGTATTGGACTGACATTAGAATTGGCTATTGATAGTAAACTTATATATTTGATTGTACAGTGTACGGTGTACTGATCGCAACGTATATCGATACGGTTCTGACATCAGAGGGGGTCTATTCTCGAAACAGTTCGTAGCCATACTATAAGAATCCTTAAGATTGTCGTACAATTGAAAGAACGTTTCGAGAACAGGCTGCCAGGTCTATTGGCATTGGACCGACGTCTTGTCTTGTACCACACCCTAATTGCACTCTGACTGTCATCGCTGCGACTGAAACAGTGGCGGACCCCTTATTGAAGTCGGCACATGTGCATTCTGCAGCACAGGCACGGGGTGCACACAAACGTCAGATATTCCTGCTCTCCGCCACACGTACCCAGATATCCTGAACTCGTGTGCCAAGCATGTCACACAGGTCTCCATTAGTCTGAGCTTCCACGTGCTGATGCTCCGAGCACATACCTGTAGCTCTGATTGTGTCGGCCTGCTGCAACTATCAAGCATTCAGAGCATACTTATCGAACCTCCGTCTGATAATTTGGTCTTTGGTTGGAGAACATGTTGTTTTCTTGTCAGTGTTGTTGCATTCCTCGCTCCCAGAACTATCGTCATTTTCCTGTCGGATTGTGCGCCGGAAAGGTTATCGGGTGCGACGGAATGGGGATAAATTGTCTGGATTGAAAACAATTGGTCCAAGAAGGTATCCTTTTCCATGAGCTTTGTATCTGGTAGATGGTTTACCTTCCATGGGCTACAGGCATGCTCAGCACTCTTATTGAGTTCTTGTATATGTAAATGGTCATATGGGTGTCTCATGCCTTGCACTACCACCACAATACGAAAGAGTGTCAACAGTTATAGGTACTCGTAGAATACACACCGGTACTGGTACTTGGCACAATGTGTGCATTTCATGGGATACCTCCTTTCAATATTTTAGTTCTGGCGTGTTTGAAATGCCAGATTTAATTTATTTGAAAATATGGTTCAGTTTTGTTTACTTATGATGTTCTCAATGATGACATCTCGCCCTCTCCATCCATTCCGTAGATTCACCCTACCACATGCACGTACAATGTGGATTCGACCTCACGCCATCCTCCCCCGCTGGAACTCGATCCACTGTGCCTGGTAGTAAGCGTTAGTTCTGCGATGTTCCTTCTAGGAATAACTGAGAGACACATTGCCAGAGCCTGCATTCAATGAGGTGTTTCTAAACACCAGTGTGGTCACGAGTTTACCTACAGAAGACGAAACTCAAGAGGACGAGTAGTCCTGGGTCTAACCACGTGCACATGAGAATTCCGTGGCGAGGAGATATTTATACGGTTGAGCTTCCTCTTGCTGAAGGTTGTGGTGAAGTCCCCCGCCCTGGCAGATATTCGGAGAGGAAGTGGAATAGAAACACGACCGATACTGGATGCGGATTCCCACGCGTTGTAATCATGTTGTACGAGATTGATTGTTTATTGACAGAGTGTTATACGAGTTACAACATAGACGAGACATGCGGGGCGTTCTCGCTAGGCGTGTGGACGCAGCTACGACTAATTAGGGGGGTGAGATAATAGACCTCGGAATGTGGACTGGTAACCTGGAATAGGCTTAGTAGTCGAGGATACATACACTCTCCGAAAATCCACGTGTTTGTGTGGAATATTAAGTTATTCAATAAATAATAATGTATAGGGCTATGTTGCGATTGATAGATAAATACCAATACTAAACGATAACCGAAATAATCAAATCAAATCAAATCATTACAGAAGTCTAAATGTGGTGTGTTGTTAACTTTGGTGATAGAGCATCCACCGAACAAAAGTGTGTGGTTTTGTTTTCATGATTATCAAAAAGATATTTAAATATAATAAATTACAATGTATAAGTACTCATGTCACTTCCGGTTCATGGAACACGATTTAAGATATATTTTAATCCAATACAATAATTATGGATTTATACTTCAATAAGTTTATTACTTTCAATAGTATGTAGGGGGTTAGATCAATGAGCGCTATGCACTAGTGATTATTTAGTTCTATTTAAGTGTATGCTGCATAGTACATAGGGGATGTACCGAGTGTATGCATGTATTTCATATTATAATTATCTATTTCAACTTTTAATAAATAATGTTCATATCGGATATGTTTTTCAAACAGATGGGTCCGGTAATATTTTTACCCTCTACATGCTGGATTAGGCACATATACTATTCTTTGGGGCATTTCCGGTTGCCTCCAGCATGGAGATAGTTCAAAGAAGCCACGTCCTAGACGTTGCACATTATATATAACACAATTCTATAATACTAGTATGCTCCTGTTGTTCTTTCAGCCATCCAGGCTCAGGTTATCTCCCGTGAGAAGGTCGATGATTGGGTAAAGTTCACCATCAACGTCGTCAGCGTCTACAAGCGTGGCCAGGGGGAGAGAACTCGCCGCGGTGAGACCTACCTGTGGGTGCCCAAGAACGACCTGAGATGCAAGTGTCCGAAGATTCGATTGAGTCGGCGCTACCTGATTGTTGGCAAACTGAGGCGAGACGACAGTCGCAGTGGCTACGTCGTGGATCGCAAGAGCATCGTCATCAGATGGAAGGATAAGTGGCAGAGAAGGCTGAGAAGGTTCGCGAAACACGAACGTCGTGGGAAGTGCCGGAAGTGAACACCGGAAGTGACATGAGTGCAACTTTTGAAAATACCTCGTATTAAGAGAAAAATCAGCCAATTAAGAGATCAGATGATGAGATTATTCGACAACGATCAAGTAGGATGTGATACGTTTTATATAATCTCCATAGTGAAACACAGGAAGATGATATTACATTTCGTGGTGGATTATGGTCCGCCATTTTATCGTCCTAGATAGACATCATCAGATCTGACCAGCACAAGCTGTACAAGTAGTAGTGACGGTAGCACCAAGGAAACCATGTAGATAGCTTGCCGACATAGCCAACACAGGCTACCTTCAAAAAGAAATGATCAGCCAATCGGCGATGACGTCGTGTGACGTAGGGTGTCATGTGACTAGTTGAAAATGTAACAACGCAATGCATTGTGGGCGTTGTTGACGCGGAAGACGTACCCTGTTCGTAACTTACATATCTGTGGTCTTCAATTACGTCACAGTGACATATTATAAGAAGTGGACGTGGCGATGACGTCGTGGTGACGTGGCGGTGACGTGGCGGTGAGCGGATGCTGCTGCACGTCCTACAGGTGTTAGGGATCTGAGACTCTGGGAGACGCCTCCGTGTTTGTCGTGGATGGCCAGCGCTGACATGGTGTTAATAATTGAAGAATGCCTGGTCAATCTAACCACTTTACCTCTTAATGTCGAGGATCGTGCGAACTTGATGGTGTTGTGAAACATTATGTATGAATATTTAGCGAGCCAGTGGTCACGTGATTGTATATTTCCGTTGATTTAATTGGACTGTGGCTCTTTAAGGACTGCTCGGTATATGTACTTGTCATTCATACGTGCGTCTATGTACATTGCGTATTTGAGGACTATATTTTGTGGATACGTTTAAATATTAATAATATATATCTTTTTATATATCATGTTGATCCATAGATCTGTTAGACGTAAGTGCATAATGTGTCGCTGTCCGTGTAGATGTGTTTTCGTCTTAGATCATGCAACTGACACATCGATTTCATCTTTCAATATACATGTATTCGAAGAAAAAAAAGGCTGTTGCGGTATAATGATTCTGTTTAGGCTATTTAATCCTAAACCAAACCCACAGAGTGATTTACATATAAACTAAGTAACAATAATGCTTTTAATTAAATGGGAACACATTTGGAACCACTAATTGAAGCCAGTATCTGTAGTAAAACTAATTTTATGGTAAAGAAATGTATGTATGTGTGTATGTATATACAGCTATTAAATTTTAAATCAGCATTTAGAAAAGTAATAGACTTCAATAAATGCATGTACATGTGTTTAAATGTATGTCGTATGAAAAATATTGTTTAATCCAGGGGTGGGGGACATAATTTGCCCACAGAGATACAGGATTGTGCTTGGTCTGTGTTCCTGTAAGTGATGTACAAGTGTAATGCTATTGTAATAACACAGTGACACCACCATTCATAGACGCCTGCTATCATTCTGTGACCAGCAAGTATATTCATATACGTGTTTTCTTGCAGTCGGATCATGGTGTGGATTGCATTTGAAAATCATCGAGATATTCCGAATGTGAAGAGTTTTCGGCGTCGTTTACGGACGTGAAAAAGCTATTTTAATGTATTGTTGACTATCAGGTTTATTGTGAAAACAGCGATAACGACGTCGAAAATGTCCTTGTAAATTTATCCACATATTTCATCGTAATGTTTGTATGAATCGTTAGTTACTGAATATGTTATGATGTACATTCATATTTTTGTAGCTTAGGCCATAGGCCTGTGAAAGTGTATATTTTAATTTAAACTAACCTATTGTCATTTCACCATCTCTGTCAACTAGTGGTACATCTATATTAGAGTCCAACGTCTGTATTCCCCCCAAGAATAAAGTCCGTATCTTCTCTAAAATGCACGCTTATAGTTTTTACTGGAGACGAACTGACGACTTACCCTATATTCATCGTTAATTCAATGAAAGACAAGGCTTTTTAAAGTCTAATTTCGAAGTCCATGATTGCCACGTTAAAATCCGTCTCGTGTCAAACTCGGGCTATATTCTAGAAATGCAAACTGTATATAGATATAGATATCTATACAACAATCTATCATACACCGTCCGATACCATTAAAATCTATGCCATGTAAAACTAGGGCTAAATTCTAGAAATGCAACCTATATAGTGAGATATAGATATCTATACAATATCTATCATACACCGTCATGTATCATTCTTTGGATTGCCAACTGTGGTGGGTGATAGGGGTTAACCTGTAACAAATTAGTTTCCCGTTTCAATATTTAAATTAAATTTTATCATCTTTTCAAGAATCTCTTTTGATGGTGGAATGTGAAGCATTACAATTTATCGCAAATAGTTTTTCCCGAGAACCGTCTTGCTGTTTCTACAACTATCAGAGAAACTAATTGCACAACAGATTTCCCATGACAGTAAATGGAGTTACCAGATAGCGTGGTTCTGACTTGCCTTGAAACCTCAAACATTTCTAATTGAATTCCGTGGAAGATGCTTGCAAGGTGGTTGATCGCCTACAGTTGTCAAGGAACAGACATCGTGAGCACATGCATGTGTGCGTATGTGCGCGCGTGTGTGTTTGTGTGTCAGTGTGTGCGAGATAGTGAAAAAGAGGGTATGTGTGTGAATGTACATATGTATGTGTGTGTGTGTGTGTGTGTGTGTGTGTGTGTGTGTGTGTGTGTGTATGTGTGTGTGTGTGTGTGTGTGTGTGTGTGTGTGTGTGTGTGTGTGTGTGTGTGTGTGTGTGTGTGTGTGTGTGTGTATTCGTTGTTTGTCTTCATTGCATCTGTTTTTAAATATCTCAGAAAAATAAATAGCTATAAATGCTTCTTAAACGTCCGGACAATGGTGATTAGACTTCGTTACATGACCGGGAACCAACTATGCTTTGGTTCGTCTTGTCACACATATTGGACCATGCTCTATACCTACAGTGCTTACATGACTACTCCAGACTTTTCCATATTCCAAGATTGGGTGGTGTTCCATTGACAGTATTGGACGCACATTCTGGACAGGGGGCTGCTCCTTTCTAGCTGTTTTGTCTGTACTTTCTGTCCAACCCATGCGCAGAACACTGTGCGGTGTTGATTCATGGTAACTGTTGCATCCGGTGACTTGTTAATTTGTTGAAGTGTTTAATATACATGTGCAGTACATTTTGTTACAATTATTATAAATAAGTCAGATACGATTTTGAAAACAAATAATATATATGCCATGTTCTGTTACATCCGGTGACTTGTTAAATTGTTTTAAGATACGATATCAATGCCAATTGCTCTCACACTCAACCCACAGACCATGATACGGGACCGGAATATGGACACAAATTACAACACATGCCGACCACAATCATATCGATATACGATACCAGCGCCACTCACAACATTGGAGAGCAATTTATCAGAGTTTTTCTTCTCTCAGACGAATTGAATCGTTTACAAATCCTCGGAATCTCCGATCCCAATAAATCAACGTCTTACTGTAGAAGCATCATTTGAAATTTGGATTGGAGTCATGTAGAGATCGTGACGTCATAATACCGGAACTGCTTGTACGTGTCTGACATCGATGAACTCCATGTCGAGGCTCATTGTCTGGAGGATCATGGGTAATCCATCGAAAAGACTCGGGTTGGAGATGGTATTGACCAATCACGAACACGGAAGCTAGACGTGCAAATGCGCTTGTTTTAATAATTCCATACTTCGGTGTGACACATATTAATATCGCTAAGATCTTGACGATTTATTGTTTCTTTGGGGGAGGGAGTCGTAGTGAATATTGTGATATTCAAAAATCCCGAAGAATGACGCACAATTTATTAAAATTTGTCGCTAATAAAAATTAGGATTTGTAATTGAACTAACTACTATAAATACATTTGTAGCGAACTCTAATGTTTTCATAACACTCGTTCCCATCCTGATTCTCCCTCGCTCTCTCTCTCTCTCTCTCTCTCTCTCTCTCTCTCTCTCTCTCTCTCTCTCTCTATATCTAACACACACACACACACACACACACACTCACACTCTCCCCTGTGTCTGTATCACTTTCTCTCGCTCTCTTTCTCTCTCTTATCTCTCTCACACACACACACACACACACACACACACACACACACACACACACTCCCTCTCTCCCTCTGTATCTGTCTGTATATTCATCTCTCTCACTATCTCTCTCTCTGTCAGCTTAATCCATGGGGAAATACACACAGAGAGAGAGAGATAGTGAGAGAGATGAATACACCATGGGGAAAATACACACAGAGAGAGAGAGAGAGAGAGAGAGAGAGAAACAGATAACAACTTTACTCTATCAATGACTAAAACAAAGTTCGCTGTATATATATATAGCGAATCAAACGTTGCAATCACTGTTTTCCACAAGAAATTAATCATTACATCTACAAATCATGTATTGTGAACACAAGGGAGATTGGAAATATGTCTTAGCAACCTAGACTAATTTTGCATGCAAATGATATATGACTCGAATACAATTCATCTTAGTCATTTTCACATTGCTTTCTTTCTAAAACATTCAACTGGAAGGTGGCTATTTCGGCATCTATACAGGGTCATTATTTGATATGGGATTGTTCTCATCACTGAACAGTGATATGTCTTCTAGTTGTCTTGTAGATATAGTGACTAGATATTACAAGAAGTGCTGTCGTACATCCAATAACACGGTATCTGAAGTATTCGGCTACTATGATTAATATTGACTTTAGGTATTTGCGTGCATGTAAAAGTATCAGATCCATATGAGAAAAGAGGGCGAATGATAGCATAAATGTTATAGAGAAAATACTATAGAGACACACGTTGAAAGAAATGTACTGTCAACCTAACGCAAAATGGCTGAATATCATGGCTCCCGTTGCTCAGAATACAGTCGACCCCCGTTTATTCGGACTGTTGCGTTCCTGGTCGTGCGGGTAGCTGAATTTCCGGTTGTCTGAATTTAACAATAGTCGCCAAGAGTCGTGTTATACTAAAGACATGCTGAAAGAATTGTATTGTCACCTTAACGCAAAATGGCTATTTATCCTGGCTCGCGTTGCTCAGAATAGTTTAGTTGATTGTAAAACAAATTTAAGGTTGTTCATTGCATGAAGATCTTTAGTCGCTACAATACTTGAGAATGTGAATAGCTAAAACTACTGTAGCGATTCGGGTTATTCGTGCAACCAGACTTAGAGCTGTAGCGGGTCGTTCAAATTTGACTTACAATCAATTGTAGCTACAACTGTTCTGTGCAGTGGGGCCCTACAGGGATATGGTACTCAAGATAATTATATTGAAATTCCAATGCTGACCGACCATCTAGAACCTGAAACGGAAGAGGGAGAGAGAGAGAATGAGAGAATGAGAGAGAAACAGACATAGATAGACCGAGAGAGGGAGAGAGGGGGAGAGAGATATGCATGCAGACAGACATAGATAAAACAAGAGATGGAGAAAGAAGAGAGAGAAAGAGAAATAAAGAAAGAGAGCAGAGATAAGACGTGTGGCAGAAGTTAGTCAGACGTGGATTAAGCTGTAACGTCTATTCTAGTCTGTTCATCCACATTATATGTATACGGTATAGAGGTGGGCACATGAAATATAAACTATGAATATAAACTGAATATAAGCCGATACAATTGCCGCAATTTTCCCACAGTATGCGAACATTTATTGAACATAAAGGCACTTAATACTGTCTACCAGAATTCATAACGAGACAAAACTATTTCACCTGCATATTATGTTTCATATTATGTCTTGAAGCTTTAACGTAATGCGTAGTTGGAAGAAGTAATAGTATTTCATGTCACGTATTCACCTATATTCGCTTCCTGGAGATTTAGCATAATTGACTATTGGAAGTGGTTCAGAAATTAATAATCAGCAATGCACGTATACAACATTTTAGCCGTTGGCGAATATCAGAGTCGTTTTGTATTCTACTGCATGCACGCGAACATGTTTTCCAGTTGTACGTAATATTATATACCAATGTCATTATATGTTTTACGTTTTATGCTATATTTATTTATTATTATTATTATAGTCGTTGGTTTGAATGTCAAACATATATAAAAGAAAAATATATTACGCAGCGCTTTTGATATTTTACTAGATTTATATTACGAAAGAGATGCAAGTACTACTACAGTACTACTAGGCTACTTAAATACCACCAGACCACTACTACTACAACTACCACACTACAACCATCTCTACTACTACTACTACTACTACTACTACTACTACTACTACTACTACTACTACTTCTTCTACTACTACTACTACTACT
>JAUTBZ010122476.1:0-12442 GCA_032361785.1 Lepetodrilus galriftensis
CAAGGAGGGACGATTTCTTTGTCCCTTTCCTTATCCTTAAACTGCCGCTCGAACTCGAAATAACGAACACGTTTTGAAAGGTCTTTGCCCACAAAAGGAGAGTCCGCCATGGCGTAAAGGAAGGTTTTTAGCGCCTCTAAAACCTCTGGTTTTCTTTGTGTAGATGCTATCATCGCGTATCGAAATGCAGCTCCTGCAGATTGACCGATCAAGGTCTCCCACAAGACCGTGCCGTCTGGACGTTGCCCGCCGTCGCCATCTTTGGCCTCTTCATTGAGGAAAAAATCGGTGATGTCTTTTAACTGAGCCAAAATCACATGACCCGAATCTTTCGATGAAATAGAAATCAAACCAGCCAGCCCCTCTACTAATCCCTCAGGGTCTTTTTCGTAGGTTGGCGTATTGGCTTCTTTCTTGAGTTCTTTCAGTTTCTTAGTCAAACCGGTCAAAAGTTTACGTTGTTTGTGGGCCATTTTGATATAACCCACAACCCCTTTCTTTAACGCCTCATCCGTAATTTCAGGTAAGAGCTCGTCCACCTTTTGGGCAATCTCTTTTTTGCCTTCTTTTGCGGCTTCCAGAAATGCAACACAACTTTCTATAGAGATATTTCTTAACGCTTGAGATCCATTTTCATCACGAGTCTGAAAATAAGCCATATATGCGTTTACTATATTGGGATAACCACCTTTTCTAAAACCTTTGTGAGAAGTAGCACCAACCACCCCATCTAAACCTATTCCAAAATTACTATAGGAACGTTTTACGGTACGAATATGATCGTCGCCAGGGATACGAATCATGAGTCCAATGGCTCCACCCTCGTAAACATTTCCCAAGATATCCTTATAGTGTAAATGATAATATTTGTCGGGATCCGCAGCCCACTCATAAGCGCAAATCTCATCTTTTGTGGGTAAGGGGGCATCAACTTTAGCACCGGGAATGAAACGAAGATCTCCTTTATAGGGTTCTTCGTTGGTAAGGAAAGGAGGCTTAGGTCCGTTCTCAATCGTCTTGCCATTGATAGGATCAAAAGAAAGGTATCGGCTATTCCCATAATAATTAGCACTCCAAAAATGTGTACCGTCAGAAATCACCTTCTTGCGACGTTCCCAATCCCCAGGGAAATCTCGATCTCCTGGTGTGCAAATACGATACCCATCAAACATTGCTCGCCCGTCTTCGAGATAAACTGGCGTGCCACTAGGAATGCTCGTTTCCAACTTGAAAAAATCCGCCTTCCCAAACCACTGCGCCTTCGTCTCTCTCCACCCTTTTTCATAAACCATGAGAAGTGCGCCTTGGGTATAAAGCATTTCACTTATTTTAAATCCCTTATGTGAAGGAATATCGCCTTCGATTTCAATACCTTTGGGACCAAATACCACTACTTTGACTTTGTCGAATAAAATCATATAGGGAAAGGATTCTACCCTACTCACCTTTTTCGCCTTCGCGAATTTCCCAATGGCTTCTTCCCATTCCGGCCAAACGAGTTCATCCCAAACGCCAATTTGCAGCGAATTTTTAAGAGGAATAGAAAGATCTGTGGCGACCAATCGTTGCGTTTGTTCAGGATAATAGCCCCATATTTTTTTCGAATACCCGTCAAATAATCGTAGTTTTTTGTAGCTCGAAACAAGCGCGCTTTTATCGTCACTTTCCTTTCCGATTTTTTCGCTTAACCACTCACCAACGATTTCTTTTAACGCTGGCCTCGAAGGAATAAGGTTTACCCAACGATCCATATAATAACTCGAACCCGCCTCAATTGAACGTTTGGCCATTTTCCGAAAAGCTTCGTCTTGAGCAATATTAACCCAGTCACGACATTGCCCTTCTTCACCCAGGTTTTCTGAATAGTCATCGATATCGATAAAGCGAGGCTCTTTAGGAAGTTTAAAGGTAATGCCCAACTCAAGACCGAACTCTACAACGTCCTGATTTATTTTTCTCCACCCTTCAGCGAAAGCAATAGGTATTCCGTCTTCTTTTATTCGACCCGAGCATTGTTCGAATAAATTTAGAATTCGGAGGTTTGCTTCATTAGTTTGTTTGAACAAAAGCGCAAACCAATCCGCGGTGAGATGTTTCGATTTCGCCTCGGTCTCAACCTCATTTTCGTAAAGCGCTTTTAACGCCCCACAACTTTCTAGAATTTCTAACCATGTGATTGACGGAACATCCGGAAAGAGATCAAGCATTTCAGATCGCGCACTGGGGCGTTCTTTCCCAAGGGCCACAAGCGATTTTTTGTAAGCTTTCCAAAATCCCGCTGAAGCTTTTTTAAGGGCAGACGCACCAAAAAGTTCGTTAAGGAAGTTTCGCTCTTCTTCTGCGGGATCGAGTCCAGCTGCCTTGGCGAGTTTTTTGAGATCTTTAGCCATGGTCGCGCTGGGCGGAAGTCCACCGCTAGTACGTCGTACAGCAATTCTAAAGTAGGATTGAAAACCCTGTTCGGCCTCCCCTTTTTCGATCATTTCCAGACCAAAATTAGTAAGCGATTTTATCGATAAGGCACGCGCCAAAGCGAAATCCACAAAGGTTTGTTCTCGCAGTTCCGGGTCTACATCTAAAGCATAAACGCGTTCCGCATTCCTTGCTTTTTCAAAAAACTGAGAAGCATAAGCGTAGTTTTCGAATACAAGAAAAGCGCGTGCGGCTTCTTCATAAAAAGAAGGCAAAAAATGAGGAACAGAAGCAGAAAGACGAGAAGCAATTTCATCGACCATTTCTTTGGCAGTACCCGGTTTAGATTTAATTCTCCGAGTTGCTCGTTTAAGATCTTTAACCACATCCAATGCATAACGGGCATGTTCTGGATCATGGACCAAGGGCCAGCCAGGAAACCCCAGTTTTTCACGCCGTTGTTTTCCCACCACGACCATCTTATCGGCCTCATCAAATCCCAAAAGATCCATTTCTAAATCAATACCACGTAACATGTTTTGTGTAGGAAGACGGAAAATCGGATCTTCAAGGGCGGGATGATGCCAAAGCCGTGCAACGACATCATCAGAGAGAATATCTTTGGGAAGCTTTGCACCTTTTAGTAAAATCGCGCCTGCTTTTAGTAATGTGGTACTTTCCATTAGTTCTCCTCCTTTTCTTCTTCAACCTTTCGAATTCCATAAACCGCTTCTGCCATACGAACACCTTCGGACCATGCCACAGGACCTACGTCTTTTAGATCCAAGGTGTTTTGTTCTTGATTAGTCCACAATAATTCGCCGCCATAACCTTCATAAGCGGGATCATCAGAACCAATCCAGTACCCGGCTTCGGTGCGTTCCCCGTCTTCCCAAACGGTGGTCGTGGCATAGCCGCCACGAACTCTGCAACCCAGCGACCAGGTCTTTCGCATGGCTGAACCAAGAGGTTCGAACACAGCATCATTATACTTATCGATAGAGTTGCCTTCGACTTTTTGAGGCTTTTCAAAGGTCTGCCTCATAAGTTGTTGCAAACCTTGAGTCAGGTTTAAATCTGCTGCTAACTCTCTCCAATCATCCAAATCTTCTAATAAAACGGGGTGCGGGATCTGACTCTGTTTGGGATTGATCCAAACCGTATCACCATCGATGTTCACAACTCCGAGACCTTTTTTATCATCAACAGCTCTAAGCAATCCGATTTTCTCGTCATCATCGCTCCCAAAAGGTTGGACGATCGTGTTTTCCAGAAGTTCTCGCCAATACTTATCTGGCCAAACCGAGATAATCGCGATGGTGGGGATGGGAAGTGAACGAAGCATCCAAGACTCGACGGTCTCCAAGCATTGGGTCTTATGCTCTTTGAGCCAGTCGCGGGCAGCGATCATGCTTCGACCTACTTCTGTCTCTTTTTGTTTTTTGGCTACACTTTTTAAGCGCTTTCCTTTGGCGTTTTTCATCACCAACTTGCCTTCTTCAAGCCCAAGAAAATAGCCGTGCTCATTCTCTACCCACTTGATTCCATCTTCATCCGCTTCTACCACTGGCTGTTTTTTGACGATCTCTTCCTTTTTAACGGATGCCGCTTTGGTAGTCTCTTCTTCACCATCCTCAACTATACTTTCGTAACCTTTCTTCTCTTTCTGTTTTATGAGCTTATTTGCTTCTTTTTCGGCGGCCGCTGCATCATCATAAATCTTGGTTTTCTCGACGCCTTTGGCGCCAATTTTTCCATAGCGCACAGTGAAGGATTCTTCACTTACAGTAATCTCCCAAAATTTATTCGATTTATCACTCTTAAATTCCATGTATTGATGCACCACTAACCTCCACGTATTTTGATTTTTGGAAACGATATAGATCCGTAAGTGATCCAACAAGAGTCAAATTCGAAAGCAAACAATAGTTTGGAAAGCATAATTTTGGGACGCTTCCTTAACCCATGATTACGCCAGAGTTTCTTTGCTGAGGAGTTCTACTTCCGCGATTCCGAACGGAAATTATTCTAAATAAACAATTTCATGCTTTTAGAGATTTCGGTAGGCTGCAGACTATTGTTCCAATGTGAGACACATGCGACCTATTCTTTTCCTCCTCATCTCAATCCTTTTACCTTCCACGCTCTTTGCGCAGTCGAATGCTATCGTTGTTCTTCCCTTCGGCGGAATTCAAACGCTACCCGTGCTTGACTTGGACGCTGCAAATAAAGTGAAATCCCTTGGTTCACGGCGAGTGGTACCTCTTGGCGAAGACGTCATCATTTCTGACCTCAAGATCCTACCTGACGGAAGCCATCTCTTAGCCAATGTGAGTGGCCGAGGTTTTGCGATCAGCGATAAAGATGGTAACTACCGTTACGAATTCGACATTCAAAAAAGAGTCCCTTTCATACGTAGCGCTTCGGTGGCAACTTATTTCGCCCCAGGCGAACCTGCTCTTGTCGCGATCGCGGACTCGTCGAGTCAATTTGTTTTTCTACGCGATACCTCCTCCGATAAAATCGTATGGGCAAAAAATATGCGTCAGGGTGATGGACAAGGTGAGTTCGTTCAAATTATCGTTCAACCTAACAACCGGATTTCTGTGGCTGGAAATTTTTCGACTCTTGGGTTGAGCATGATCGAGACCTTTTCTATCGAAGAAGGAAAATCCGAAACGATTCGATTCGCCAATGTCGCTATTGCGGCGCAACCCCAGAAAACGATTCTAATTCCCAAGCTTCAACAAATTCGTGAGGTGATGGTACTTGATGATGGATCTTTTCTGGTCACCACACGCTTGACCTTGTTTCGTATCAAAGCGAAGGGGGATATAATTTGGGAAATTTCGCTCGGTGATCTTGGAGGTATTTGCGGTGAGTTTTCAGCTGCACGCCTTCTACCCTCTGGTCTTGTTGCGTTTACAACCTATCAACCTGGAGAGTGGAATCGCCCCCACGCAAATCACCGTGCCCACTGGCTCGATCCAGACACGAAAAAAATCGTCGCGAGCAGTAGCGTTTTTGCGTCAGCGCCGATCCGCGTAGAGCCTCTGCTCGGACATGGAGGTACGGGAAAATTTGGGTTCGAGGCCGGATTGAGTGAAATCGGAAAAGGCGATATTAAGAAAATCAAAGCCACACAATTGACCATCACGCCCACTGAGATAGAAATCGGAGATCGATTCTCGTATGCAGGTAAACTTCTCAACGAAGATAACTTTGCAGTCGGACTGAAAAGCGCAAGAGTAAAAGCGAGTCCAGGTAAATGCTCAGATCCCGGCGAATACCTTGACCTCGGGAAAGTCGAATCCGTTGCGATCGCACCAGGAGCCTCCTACGTCCTCAGCGGCATGGTGAAAACCACAAATGAATTTTTGACCGGAGAATGGTGCGCAAAACTCGAAATTGAAAACGTGTTTGGAGAAAAAAGAGTTCTTGACCTTGAGACTTCATTCTTGATCTCTCTTAGAAAATCGAAAACCGATTCAACCATCAAACAAAACACCATTCCTTTCAAAGAAGGAGCCCTAGATTTGGGCAGTGGAGATATGGGAGCTGACGTTGGAGTCCTTCTTGATGACGTGGTTCTCGATCAAGGATGTTGTGCAACCTCCTCTTCGTCCAAACCTGCCCTTTTTTGGATCATCGTTTTGATGGTTGGATTTATGGGGATTCGGAAAAAACGAAGATAAATACAACGCAGTTGGAAATCCCACGTGCGATCTTTAGACGAGTTTCAGTTTAATAATATTTACCGGACACGCTTCTGCAGCCAATCGATTTTCCTCTAACTCCATTTCATGAACACGCACAAAATAGATCCCGCCACGCTTTAGCTCTCCTTGAAGAAGAACTGCTTTTCCATCTTTGGCGGACATCTGCCAACGCGAAGGCGCCGCTTCCACACAAGCATGACAACCGATGCATTTCACTCTCTGCTGAGTGATATCGAGCATTTAAATATCTTCCATTTTGTACAATTTGTCGTTATTTCGGACACGTTTGTCGGTCACAAAGGTGACGTGATCACCTCGAACTGCGGAGCTCACAATCTTATCGCCCACGCGTATTTCTTCGACCACGAATTCTAAAACGCCGGTCGTCGGACCCGTGATAAGAAGGCTATCTCCCGTGTTCAAGGCAGCTGCTTCGACCACAAACTCTCCGACTTTGGGCTGAGCAAAAAACTTCTTTGCGCGACCCACGAATTTCTTTTTTCGCGTGGTGCTACCCCCTGATTTTTTAGTCCATTCTCCCATTTTCTGTCCGAGATAATACCCGTCCCAAAAACCACGATTGTACACCGTAGCCAATTCGGTAGTCCATTTTTCGATTTTCTCAGGAGTGTAGGTACCATATTCAAGCGCATCAAGAGCTTCGCGATAACAACGGGTGGTGGTTGCTACATATTCAGGCGCTTTCCCACGACCTTCTATCTTTAAAATTCCAATTCCCGCATCCCGGAATTGATCCAAAAAACCGATAGTACAAAGATCTTTGGGAGACATAATGTACTCATTGTCGATTTCAAGTTCTATACCTTCCTCTTTATCGATGACGGTATATTTCCTACGACAATTTTGACGGCAGGCTCCGCGGTTCGCCGAAGAGTTAAAAGTATGTAAACTCATATAGCACTTTCCGGAAACGGCCATACAAAGTGCGCCATGCCCGAAAACCTCTAAACGTACCAATTCTCCTTTCGGACCAACTACCTCATTTTTGATGATCGCCTTCCTGATTTTCGAAACCTGAGTCAGCGTAAGCTCTCGAGATAAAACCATCACGTCTGCAAAAGGCGCGTAGAACATTACCGTTTCAATATTGGTTACGTTAAGCTGTGTAGAAATATGGACGGGCATTCCCACGCTACGTGCGTGCATAATTACACCTTGGTCACTTGCTATCACTGCGCTTATCCCAGCCTCTTTGGCCTCTTCGATAATACGTTTATAAAGACGTGTATCATGGTCATACATTATGGTGTTCAAAGTAATATAGGTTTTTACCTTTTTCTCTGAACATCTTCTGGCGATTTCTGGAAGGTCTTCGACCGTAAAATTCATTGTGGCACGGGCACGCATATTAAGTTGCTCAACACCAAAATAGATCGAGTCCGCTTTGTTATCCAATGCCGCTTGCATCGCGGCAAAAGATCCAGCTGGAGCCATTAATTCAACTTTGTTTTTTCGTTCTGGGGATGTCATCTGTTCATATCCATACTTTAGGCCTTCACTTGCCTTTGGGCCGGCCTAACTACACAAAAACGCCCATCTTATAAACGCTTTCTGCAAATATTACGCTTTTTTTATCCTTACAATCGCATTTATCCCCGATTCGCTGTATCAACCTGGCTCGAAAGGCACGGAGTGCAACGAAATGAAGACAGATCTTCTTAAAGAAATTCAATCCTTGCGACAAGAAATCGATACCATCGATCATGATATTTTGGATGGGATTAATCTACGTTTCGAGAAGGTGATCCAGATCGCGAACCTAAAAAAAGAACTCGCCCTTGAGGCAAATCAACCTGAACGTTTACAAGCCATTATCACAGAGCGTGAGAAATACATTAGAAACACTCATATTCCGCACTCTTTATTATTGAAACTTATCCATCTTTTTCACGATGAAGCTCTAAACCTTCAACGCGATTTATTATCAGATTAGAAAGGATACTTCGTGTTTATCGAGTCAATTATCGCTGCCTTTATTACCGGAACCGTCGTCGGGATTCTCGGAGGTGGAGGTTCAGTGCTCGCGGTACCCATTTTGATCTACATCGTGGGTTTGGAAAGTAGAGCGGCCATAGCAACCAGTTTGCTCGCCGTCAGTTTTTCAAGCGCCTCGGCCTTATTTACAAACGTACTTCAACAAAATGTAGCGTGGAAAATCGCCCTCATCTTCGGTTCCTTTTCTATGGCGGGTGCTGGTTTCGGCGGTTGGGTTTCCCAATTTATAAGAAGTGAAGTCTTATTGATTACTTTTGGTTTAATCATGTTCCTCGCCGCGTTACTCATGTTGCGGAACAAAGCCACAAAAGAGCAAACCAAACCCGCCGCCTTTTGGATACTCGCCGTTCAAGGACTAACGATCGGAACACTAGCTGGGATGGTGGGTGCGGGAGGCGGATTTCTTATCGTTCCCTCACTCGTTTTGTTCGGCGGATTGGGAATTCGAAAAGCGATTGGCACCTCTTTGGTGATTCTATGCTTAAATTCTTTTACAGGTTTTTTAAGTTCATTGAGTCATGTGGATCTCGATTATAGCGTTTCTTTCGGCTTTGCCATTGTCGCCGCACTTGGAGCTCTTTTGGGCTCTCATATTTCAAAATATTTTCCCGCTACCAAACTACGATCTGCCTTTGGTATCTTTGTACTTGGAATGTCGGCCTTCATCTTATCTAAACAATTCACCTCGGATTGGCGCATCACCTCAGTCGCGATCGTTTTATACTGCCCGCATTGATCTACAAAAGAAAAGAAGCAAACGTTGTAGAAGAACTCTAATCCTGGTCTTTTTCTATTTCTTCCTTTTTTTCTTCTGAACGTTTTTTTGAATACGTGTTTTTAGAAGATTCGAATGACGCACCTCATCAAGTAAAAGATCGAGGGGCGTCATCTAAAAATCAGCGGAGCGGGGAGCGCGTGGAAAGGGAACCACTTCACGAATATTTTCGATACCGGTTGCGTATTGAACCATACGTTCAAAACCCAAACCAAAACCCGCATGAGGCACGGTGCCGTATTTTCGTAAATCGCGATACCAATCATAATCCTCTTTGATCAGATTCATTTCTTCCAAACGCCTATCGAAAACATCCAAACGTTCTTCACGTTGACTTCCTCCAATGATCTCTCCGATACCGGGTGCAAGAACATCCATCGCTGCTACCGTTTTTTCGTCATCGTTAATTCGCATATAAAATGCTTTGATATCTTTAGGATAATTCACCACTGCAACGGGACCTTCAAAAACGACATCAGTGAGATATCGTTCATGTTCAGACTGAAGATCGATTCCCCATTTTACAGGGAAATCGAATTTCTTTTTCGCTTTTTCAAGCACCTTAATAGCATCGGTGTATTCGATCTTCGCGAACTCGTAATTCACTAATTTATCGAGCCTTTCGATGATTCCTTTTGAAACAAATTTATTAAAGAATTCCATGTCGTCGGCACGTTCTTCTAAAACGGTCTTCGTTAAATATTTAAGAAAATCCTCGGCTAGTTTCACGTCATCATTGAGATCGGCAAACGCAATTTCGGGTTCAATCATCCAGAATTCAGCGAGGTGGCGTCTGGTATTGGAATTTTCAGCGCGAAAGGTCGGACCAAAAGTATACACATTGCTTAGCGCCATACAGTAGGTTTCAACATTGAGCTGACCAGACACAGTAAGATGAGCTTCTTTAGCAAAAAAATCTTTTGAAAAATCTACCGCACCTTTGTCGTCTTTCGGAATATTTGCAAAGTCCAAAGTTGACACACGAAACATTTCTCCGGCGCCTTCACAATCACTTGCGGTAATGATCGGGGTATGGATCCAATAGAATCCTCTTTCATGAAAAAAGCGATGCACCGCTTGAGCCAAAGAATGACGTACGCGTGTCACAGCGCCAATAATATTGGTTCTTACGCGCAAATGAGCATGCTCGCGAAGGTGCTCCATTGAATGGCGTTTGGGTTGCATAGGATAGGTTTCAGGATCTTCGACCCACCCCAATACTTCGATGGAGAGAGGTTCCGCTTCCACGCTTTGACCTTTTGCCGGCGATTCAATGAGTTTTGCTTCGACCTTAAGCGAACACCCTGTGGTAAGTTTTGTCACTTCATCCGCATAATTACTTAAAGCATCCGTAGCCACGATCTGAATATTATTGAAACACGAGCCATCATTAAGATTAATAAAAGATAATCCTTTTGCTTCACGGCGAGTGCGAACCCAACCCTGAAGTATAACGGTTTCTCCAATGTTCTTACTTTGAAGAGCTTCAACTATTCTCATGCTTTTCATAAAATCCTCTATACAAATGGAAAGCGAGATTTACTCACCCTTGATAGGATGACAATAGTCTTTTTTCTTTTTCTTCGGATTTTGCTGCTTCTTTGAGGAATGAGAAAATTAACATGATAAAAGCACACAGAAATCGCTTGCGCTTTGGCTTTGACCTTTTGAAATGTTACAAGCAAATATCAAAAGCGACGCTTCGAAGTTTAATGATATTTTAACGGTTAACTCTTGAACGATTCTAGTCTCCAGGCTCCGAACAATCGGGGAATTTCGCCCATAAAAGAACTCGTTCGACTACGTTGGACGGCACTTGCGTCTCAGATGCTGGTCGTAATTTTGGTCACATGGATTTGGAATCCTAAACTTCCTTTGATCGCCATTTTTTCTATTCTTGTCCTTGCCAGCGCTACGAATCTCGCGCTTACCTGGTTCGAAAAAAAACGTTACGAAAAGGCGGCCTCCAAGGATAAAAACCATCGTACTTTGACTGTCGTTTTTGCTTTCGATGTGATCATTCTCACGGCCTTACTTTCCTTATCTGGGGGACCCGCAAATCCCTTTTCCATGTTGTACATTCTGCAGGTCATTCTCGTGGCAGTCATGACAAACCCAAAAATCACGTGGTTTATTGTGGGTTTATCGAGCCTCGGTTTTGCGCTTTTGTTTGTAATCAGTATTCCCCTTCCGATGGAACTTGGCGGACATGGCCACCATAGCGGCAGCAACGGAGGATATTCGGCCCATCTACAAGGAATGTGGTTTGCCTACACGATCTGTGCCTCGGGTATCGCCGTGTTCGTTTCTCGAATGTCCAACGCACTATTGCGAGAAGTTGAAAAGCGACAACGTACTGCAAGATTATTTGGTCTGGCCACATTAGCCGCAGGCGCAGCTCACGAAATTGGTAACCCCTTGGGTACGATACGACTGGCGGCGAGTGAGTTAGAAAATACCCTGAACGATTCGGGCCACGAAGATGCGCTTGAGGATCTTCGACTTATCAACGACGAAGTTTCGAGGGCAACGAAGGTGCTCAAACGTTTGCAAAATTCAAGCGCAGAAATATCTGGAGAAGCGCTTAATGCCGTTGAAGTAGGCAAGGTCATGAACAACGCCATGCAACAAATCGACAAGGAAGATGCCATTCGGATGGAACTTCAAAATGGACTTCCTCTTGTTTGGTGGCCTTTGGAAGCAACATCCCAAGTCTTTGCGCAACTCTTAAGAAACGCGCTTAGTGCTTGTGAAAATGGAGAGTTAATTGTTTTTAAAGCAAACGAAAAAGAGAAAGGAATTCTGATCGAGATTATCGATGAAGGCCACGGAATGTCGCCCGATGTCCTCGAAAATGTAGGGCAACCTTTTTTCACCACCCGTGAAGGTGAGGGAATGGGATTAGGCGTTTTCATTGCAAGTTCTTTGACCGAACATCTGGGCGGTCAGTTTCAGATTAGTTCCCAAGAATCCGTGGGAACTAAAGTGAGTATTTGGTTACCCCTAGGAGTAAAGGGTGTCAGAGATAACGCCCAAAAGTCTTCTCATCGTTGATGATGATGAACGATTTCGAAACCGTTTAGCCAAAGCTTTTAGAGATCGGCATTACACGGTTTCCACCGCAGAAAACGCAGAACAGGCAAAAGAAATCGCAGACGAAGAAAGTCCAGAATTAGCGATTGTCGATCTTCGTATGCCGGGAAGTTGGGGTCTACACGTTGTGAGAGATCTTTTGGCGATAGATTCGACCACCAATATCATTGTACTCTCTGCCTTTGGAAGTATCGCTACAGCCTTGGAAGCGGTTCGTTTAGGCGCCACCGACTTTCTTCAAAAGCCTGCAACTGTGGATGAAATTATTGGTGCATTCAATAAAATAAATTTAGGAGACGAACCGATAATTGAACCACCAGATCAAGTTCCAACCTTGGCTCGTACAGAATGGGAACACATCAACCGAGTCCTTGCTGAATGTGATGGAAGCATAAGAAAAGCTGCCAAACTCCTAGGGATCCATAGA
>JAUTBZ010122487.1:0-15826 GCA_032361785.1 Lepetodrilus galriftensis
GAAGAAGAAGAAGAAGAAGAAGAAGAAGAAGAAGAAGAAGAAGAAGAAGAAGAAGAAGAAGAAGAAGAAGAAGCATGTATATTTAGGTGAATAAAAAGACATTGATATCATACAATGATGGACACTTTCTAAAAACACCACCCGGCCATTCGATATCTATAGGATAGCAATACAAGCGTATAATATATACGGAATAAAATTAGTTTTTAAATGACACCAAAAAAAACCCACACAATAAAACAATATAAAAAAGACCCATAAAATAATTAGATATATGTATATATACAGCTGTAGACAAATTACATGCCATATTTTTCAAGCAAACTCTGATCCTATACTTTAATTAATATAATTAATGCTGAAATTAGCAGGTCCGTTTTCTTTACATAGAAGAAGTAGAAGAACTTTATTTGTCTAGTGAAATTCGGTTTGCGAATTATTATAGACATACAATCATTGTATATACATATATTCGTACAGATGCATCTTACACGTAACCATTTTTATATATCCATGTCAAGTTTTTATGTGTACACGTATGCAATTATTGTACAGATGCATATACGTATAAACAACAACTATACATGTAAGCCCAACCACTAGATAACATAGAGATGTACGGAGATGTCTACAATATTAGTGGGAGCCAAATACATATGTCAGGTTGTAAACACGAACGGTCCAAGTCAACTGCATCGTAGTCAGTGCATGGTAGTCACCGCACGAACGGTCCAAGTCAACTGCATCGTAGTCAGTGGTAGTCACCGTCGGGAGATTTTGTCTTACAACCATATCACCTCACCCATCTGAAGGTTCACTCAGCCAATCAATGTACTTCCTCTATAATTAGCATTGCCTGCCGAACAGTAAACTCTTTAACTCCGTTCAAAATACAAAAGTTCAACCGAAACGAAATATGTTGATGAGATATTTGAATTGCACATACATAACAGATAGTCCAGACAATTGCTGGGTTAACCAATATATTAAAGTGCTGGGACTTACCAATAAATCCTCGACAATAGCATGCCTAGAATTCAAAACCAATTGTCTGTTTGTCGGACGTTTTATCGTTGTAATGAAGAAGGGAGAAATAATGAAGAAACTACTGCTTGATGTCCGTATAATTGACGATGTTGTCTCCATCTTCAATGGCTGAAATTAGCGAGCAAAGGAAAGAATTACATTTATTGAGACGACAACAGGTGCAGACCGGCTACGCCGCGTTATATCCTCACAAACAGCGGCAATCAGCAGGTACTTGTCGATTAATTAAGTATATATCTCCACCAGCAAGAGAATGTCTAGGCAGTTCGTATTCCAAGTATTTACACATTTTAACAGACCCAAACCCCAGTATAGATTCTGGCTATGTTACATGTACCATCCCCAGCATGCAATGACGCTTTAAACGTGTTTTAATTTTCTTTCATGATATATACATTTCATTGTTGTTGTTTTAATTCCTACGTCACGAACTCATTATTAATTATATTACCCACATGCCCCTGTGAACTTGTCAGAGTTGGACCGGGTCACTATAATTATATTCTGTATCTCAACTCGGTTTCTATCCAATTATTATAATACAGTTTGTAAATTTTAACTTTTATAAAAGTATACTACTCTTTTTGCAATAAATCCATGTCTTCATACAGAAATATTTTATTTACATCTCACAATATACAATATGATTTAAAATAATAAATAAAACACAGTATCAAGACAAACGTGAGCTATCCAATTATGAGAGGCGATGATATGCAATACAAAAGAAATCAAGTGCTAAAGAAAATAGTCTACACTTTGAAAATAGTGACACGGTACAATAATACTGAAGTTGACGTCACAATTATAATCGCTTTAAATTAATTATTTGGGATACCAAGGATTCTTAGTATTAATTAATGTTATAGAACGTTTTGTTCATAGTAGATTATATATACTAATTATCACTTATAATTATTTGTGTTTTCTGTAAATGAAGATTCTGGCCGAGCTAACATACCGAGTCATTATTTAAAAATAAGTTATTGCATTTTACTTTTACGCGTAATTGTACTTGTGGCTATATACTAATAACACAACACCAGCGGCACTATCCGACGTTCGATGTCTCTTGAAAAACTTGAGATATCTCCACCTACTATTGCTGGCAGGGTTAATTAGAGGTATTAGATGTTCATGTATAGTTCAACCGTCTTCTTAAAGGCATACTAGCATATATAACTCGCATGTATAGGTAGTGGTCTTGCACGGTTTTAGCCTACCTGAAAATAAATACATTTTATTTTTACTACAACAGTAATGTTTACAGCCAGTTACCTATTACATATGTCTGAATATAGTTATCAATATTTTATTAATTATCTCGACGTTCTCATGACGTTCTCATATTTGTGCCAGTGGTCGTGAAAGATTACTTTGACAGTGTTCAATACTTAGAGTTATATCCCTTCGTCAGGAACCGAGAGGAAATGTGAGATTTTACAGTATTTTGTTCGGATAATACAGGAAATATAAACTGCAATGGAATTTTACATATCCTACAGCGTTAAAGAAATGTTTGGAGGTACATAAACGAGTATTATATGCTAAGAGCATATACTTTGCATTTTAAACTCCAATTCGGTCTAGTATGCCTATTCAAGGTCTCAATTTGGTGCATATAAAGCACGGCTGAGGGCATATAAAGCACGGCTGAGGGCATATAAAGCACGGTTGAGGTGGAAGAATTTGGAACTACTTTCAAGTAAGATAGTTTGTAAATATATTTGCCTCGAACCCACAGACATGGAATCACTCATGATTTAATTGTAAATATTCTTTAAAGAACAATCGGCAACTTTTAAGCGCAATTAATCACAGTGACCAACCATTTACCAATTAGACCAGATACAGGTAACATAATGCTGTAGGCTAAATTGTATTAAGGTGTAGTCTCCAAAACTGATAATTTGTTCAATACGATCGTTCCCTGCAGATATAGTAACCGCCAGGCTGCGATATCTTTGTGCCAGTTTATAATAACATCAAAGTTCCGATTGCTCAGTGTGATTGATGAAGTGTTTTTCGATTACCTCTCTCGCAGTGTGAGAATCCTAGAACTACCGCCTTTATTTCTCACTGAGAGAGCTCTGTAATAGGGGGAGCTGTCACTTATCTTGCCGCGGGCTGGACCCATGCGTCATCTTCGACGCGGATTGGTCAATCCGTGCTTCACTCACCTCGACCGAAACCACGCCCCTAATGATCTCAAAAGACTATATCACATAGACATGGTCGCTTTCAATAAGACACTTGCGTACGTATGTCTCCAAGAGACACAGAGAAAGACACAAGTCTGATCTATGTCAGCATGGTAGTAGGCTTGGAGATTAAGAAGGAAATGGGGATGTCGGAAGGAGACGATCCCTTAGAAGCATGCAGGAAAATTACAAACTTTAGTATTGAAGAAATTCTCAAACCAGAGTTTGGTCGCCGAACCACGACAGTGCGCTGCTCCCCACCAGAGTCGCCACCAGAGTCGCCACCAGGATCGCCATCTGGGTCCAGTGCCGACGAGAGCCCACCCCAGAGACTGACGGGACGTAAAGCCACCCCTCAGCGCTCCAGTCCCAATGTCGACCTTCCGGCCTGGGTATTCTGCACCCGCTATTCAGACCGACCTTCTTCAGGTAACATCTTGTACAGTCATGCATAGGTAACCTCTTGTACAGTTATGCATAGGTAACATCAGACTATAGATCAGACTATACATCTCAGACTATACCCACATGCACTCACCGATGCGTACATCATTTCTAACTGGGTGTATCTTGCCTAACTATATATGTATAATTACGATTAAGATAAACTGCTATATGAAGATAATTTATAGTGTGTTTGATTTTATCTGCATTTACCAATTTAATCAGGAAATATTTGTACAGTTAGGTAACTTAATAATACACATGTATATATGATGTATACAGTGGTTATTGTATACATCATATACAATCTGCTAATATCATATATCGTATATAGTTTATACATTTCTACTAAACTGTGTTGATATAGATTTTTATTTATATTTTCATGATCAACTTTTGTAATGATATAATTTTGCTGATATAATTATAGTAGCCCGTATTAATGCAAGGTTAGTTTATATTAATATTTTAATTACTAGTAGTATGCAATCGGGGATTTATTTTACCCAAGAATAGCATACTATTATGCATGGTCTTGCATCATAAGTTGGACAAATATATTTCATCGCTTTTACAAACTGTTGGCAATTGTAACATACCGATGGGTCATCACAATAATTACACGTTTTATTGATACGGACTGAAGCATGCTGACAATTGATAAAGACAGACAGACAGATAGTTTATTAAAGTATTAAAGTATGTGCATATAAATACATAATAAAATAGACATTATAAATACATGATACATGATATCAACTGATTATAAAACAAATGTCTGGATATATTACTTCAAATTATCTTCGCGTATAGTAAGCAGTGATAAAACATAGAGGATTAATATTAGAATGAATATTACAAATCTTAATATCATTTTTCAACAAATTGAATGTACTTTAATTGTGAAAAATATATATTTCTCAATGAATAAGTAAATGCTTTTCTGTATATACCATGTATCATATTAACATTTTTTCTATAAGGCGCACATTATCCTGTTGATCAGGCGTAAGACTTCTGTATGCTCTCCGTCAAACCATAACGCGCAACGCAAGACTGATTTCTACAAATAAACAGTGGCGGGTCCTTGGTGGCGTACATCGCCTTGCTTCGTCTCATTTACTTTATTTAGCTGTTTTTTTTCTGGGGAAGTTAAACATTTATGATTTCAAACATGGGGCCAACATTTGTCGCACGGATTAGCTGGCTGGTGTAGCTATATAGCAGTGTGAGCGGTGATATAGCCTATTATTGACTTTTTTAAATGAGTTCGCAAAATTGATAATTTTGGCAACTACATGTAGTTTAATAAATTTAATACTATACGAATACGAATGTGAGATTCTATTTATCACATAACTGTAGAATCTAGTGTATCATAGATTTTCAGTCACAACTATATACATTATTATCATTAGGCAAATATCTTGGGAATTGGGGTTAAAGTATACAGAGAAACTATAGTTCCAAGTACATGTGTAAATATTAATAAATGTGTTTGCACACTTAAATGAATAACTCTTTTAACTTTATGTTCGACAAATTAAGTCTCAAGAAAAACCTTTAAAAGAGGACCTGGTAAAAAATACTTTGATATCGCATATGAATACATCACATTATAAAAAATAATTGCACTTGTAAACATATTCATGTTTTAGCAAGGGTTTATTACACTCCCAAACTGATATATTGTGTGGTAACACGTGTTAATTAAATAACAACATAACAGGGCCTTTTAACCAAGAATGCCGTGTGTTCTCCAATTCAAGAAATATTATTTTAGAAGTGATGTTTATTCCAAATGCATTATAATTACCATGAATGTAATAATGTCTAAATAGACTGCTAAAATAATCTAGTATAAAATATATTGCTGTTAACAAATGCATGTTTTATGTGGATCCAATGCAAACATTATTAGAATATTAAATAACAACTTTATACAACTATATAACCATGACAGCGAAGACTACGGCGTGTCGTCCTTAACGGATTTCTTCAGGTCTGCTACATTAATTTTGGCAGGTAAACTATTGGAATATTAAATGCTGTAGTAATTGATAATAATAGCAATAAAGAAGGAAACGCACAACACCTATTTTATATACTAATATGTAAATTAAATAATTGTAACCTTATTCAATAACTAATGGAAATTATTACATGTAATTTAATTTAACTTCCTAAGAAGTATTTTCTGATAGCCAAGAGGATATGGTGTATTATATCTACTATATTTCATACTATTTTAAGCTAAAGGGGACGTGACGGGTGGCGCACATATCGTGTGGCTTTATTTGTGTCTGGTTTATAATTGCATTAAATGTTTCTGTTATTATTATTGTAAAATTGTTATACACGCATTATTGATAGTGTCGACACAATCATTGAAATTATGACAATATCAATGCCATGAAACGTTTAGAAGGAAGCAGGTTCAAGTTGATATCAATCAATATAACCTGCAGAACAATCATAGAATCACGACGAATTATACCAATAACTACAACCATAACTAATGCTCGTTACATCTGGGTATACCATCAACGTCACATCTCACATAACGTCATCTACTGCATCCAGTATACCCGTTTATGAATGTGTAGCATTACCACCCCACTCCAAACCCCACCCCCACAACACTCCCATTTATCTATCTATTTAACTGACTTTTATTTATTTATCTAGGTCCACGTTGTCGCAAGCCTAGGAAGAAGGTGGAGAAAGCCGATGACAAGCGGCCTCGTACCGCTTTCTCCAACTCCCAACTGGATCGACTGCGTGAAGAGTTCGACGGCAACCATTACCTCTCTGAGCAGCGGAGACAGGCTCTGGCCCGAGAACTGAAGCTGAACGACTCTCAGGTGAAGATCTGGTTCCAGAACAAGAGAGCCAAGCTAAAGAAGAGCACCGGTCTGAAGAACCCACTGGCCATGAGGTTACTGGCGGAGGGGCTGTACAACCACACCACTGTCGTCGTCAAGGATGAAGAGATGATGGAGATGTCTGATGTGTCGTGACACTAGGGTCCGAACCCCGGACACTGCTAGAAGTTCTTAACGAAGGTCACATTGATATTGATTGAACTTCGTAAAGAAAAGGACAAACTGAAACAATACGAAACATCCAGGCTGTTCAACAATCCATTTTGTTTTGACATTTTGTGCCAATATATTATTATTATTATTATTATTATTATTGAGAAGCAACCTTATGATTTCTATACCACGACACGTATCATCTGTTCACCCCCAGCTAAAACTGTATCTGTACATGGATGTGATCATGAGGACTTTCCGGTCTTATCTGAAATCAAAGCCACCAAGAGTATTTTGTTTTCTCTGTGGAATTCTGACCATCGCCCCGACGTGTGAAGTGTAACAGTGATGATCTATTCTCCACCCTTGCTGCCAGCGGAGAGTGAGACCAAAGACACTGGTAATAGTCTCTCCAGGACACATTCGGAGCTGTCTCAGAACTGTCTCATTCTTATCGCCGGCGGTTCCAGTTAAACTCTGCGCGCTCTGCGCATAATCAGAGATCCACTGAAGCGGGTCGAACCGCGAACTGGTTACACTTTTAGATGAAGAGATTGAATACTAGTATCTGACATCAAATACATTTGCGCATAAATAGATCACACCGAGATAGGGATAAGTTAGGGGAATGGCTTCAATATGTCTTGCTTCTTCTCTTTTGCTTATGTTAGGCAATGGTTGAAGCCGAGCATAGTGTACCGTAGTGCTACACGAATGGTGCTGTAACGAAATTGTGTTGCTTTTACCCGTGTCTGTAATGTATGTGTTATGTGAGAATGAATGAATGTTACTGTACGTACATACCTATATACATGTATATATAAACACACACAAAACTATATAATGGTCAAGCTATACGCTAGTAGTTGCAAAAGTCCCATAAATTGTAAAATACTAGTAGTAGTTTTCATTTGGTGTGGGGCACACGTTACGATGGTTAATCTCATGTCGTGTGTTTTAGTATTACCTGTAAATACATTCACAAAGTGTCACGTTTATCATATCCATCGATGTAGATTCGCACATCTCTTCTATTATTCATCCCGTTTGTCTATCATATGTTCCCATAACTCATTCAAACTACTCTATTGTTATCTGTTTGTATAACATAATGTTACCTAAGTTAGTATTGACAAACACTGATATGTTCATCATCCATTATCTTTAATATCAAGTTAGGCTTTACATCAACATCACATCGATTCAGTAATTTCTGAGAATTCAATAAAATGATCAAATTATATGCAACATCAAATTACCATGGTCTATCTTCCAATCCCAGGAAAAGGTTACCAATCAGGCCTAGATCAATAATTAAGCACCCCGTCCCTCAAAACCCCTCCCCTACCCCACCCCCACCCCTTTCTCCCATCACCACTCATGCACTAGCATATCTCCGGACACTTCACCTTTGACCTGCACTCAGCAAGTTGTGACATCACAGCACAGTGCATCGTGTATACATGTACTATGTCTTGCATCTATCCAGCACACCGCCTGTGATAAAGATTGAATTTCAAATAAAATCTATGACTCAATATTACCTATTGTGTTTTGTCCTAATACCAGTTGAGATGACTCAGGGTGAGCTTATCATACACTGCGTGACACCGGTGCAATGCATGTTGACTCCATGTTAAATAACGATATCTTTTATAACGTTAACATCCATTGTTTTCCTCCCTGTATAAGGATGTCTATCACGTCGACACAGGATATGACCATAGCATTTAGCAGCACCATTAACAAACCCACCTGCATTGCTTACCATTATGTGCCTCTAGCATTAAGAACAACCACATCAGAAATGTGTAAACATATACTTAGTTTACATAATTTAATAGATTCTCTATTCAAGTATCAATATAATTTATGAAGAAGCTATAGTTTATATAAACGTCAATGGTTTATATATGAACGTAAGAAGATATGCATTTAGAAATGCACTATGTGTGTACCAATATAATAGTAACTCATCCGAGTTATATAACACATGCACTAAGGTACGCCAATAAACGTGAAATTAAGGAGAATTATGTGCTCTTGTTCATGACATAGGAGCAGAACAGTGCATTGTATTCCCCGAACTGTCTACTACTGGTAGATTATTTATAACGGGTCTGTGGCGTAATAGCATCATTAAATACGTGTGGTGATTAAACTATCTCTTCTACGAGACTAGAACATTTAAAACATTTTCTATAGAACAATTGCTTCAATAAAATTTGATTTAGTGACAACTATTCCATCAAAGATCCACATGGCATTGTCCTTCACCGACAGCGTATGCCGGGTGAGATAAGTATGGATTAACGAATCGAGGAAATAAGTATAAATTCACTGTCATTAACAATTAGACTTGCAGTACTTGATGAACTTGAGGGAATATGTTTTATGTTATCAGGTTATGTTATTGTCAACACATTAAATACAAATCATAATATTACTATTATATATTAGTTTGACACACACACACGCGTGCGCGCACGCAGGCACATCGTCCATGTCAAAATTGAACACAAGTTTCATGTGGAAAGCGTACGTCGATAGGTTTTGAGCACTTTCTTGAAAGTCAACTTTTAAAGTTCAGGCTTTGACAACAATTCACAACAATATTCATCTAATAACACATAATGCACCGATGATTTCGCCAATAAATTTAATATCTTGATCTTGATCGTAGTATAGTATTCTAGTAGCCTATGTTTCTGTCGACCACACGATCACGACTAGCTGGGGATGTTTACTATGACAACTCTCATACCTTACCACTCGCACCGACAGACTGATACTATTTATCAGATCCAAGGGATGTCGTTCTGTCATGTAACAGCGATTTACATTTTAAAACACCCATTTATTATTATTATTATTATTAAATTGGGGTTTGGAGTAGCTTTCTAGAATATTTCACTAATATCACGACTTGTCAGTTTAGGGCAGGACGATTTTTGTATTGAATTTATGCATTACGTCGCAGCTGGAATTTTTCACCAATAGGCGATGACTACAAGATTACCCGGTACTTAATGATAAGATTATTTAGACATGCAAGAAAATAAAATAAACCTGAAACATCTGTAGAGCTGAATGTTGCAGTAAACCTGTGAGCACCAGCTGGTAACTGTAAGATGATAACTGTATTGCCATTCTACAGACAGTGCATCCTATCAATATCGTGTCAGAAAAGTAACATTCTCAAAACATTGATTTGAATCTGGAACCTTTGGCTCCGAAATCCAACGTGCTACGAAGTCCAACGTTCTACCACTGCACTACATCTCGTGCCTCAGATATGGTACTTGTACATCAGATAGGGTACTACATACCGGTAGTACAGGAAGTAGATTTACCTGACGCAATTAGTTCCAAGACTGCAACAGCACCAAGGGAGATAACTGCAGTATTGGCCGTTTTTGACCACCACGTGGGAACAAATGAGATCAACCAGATCCTACTGGAGAGGAAGGCGAACAGGCCTAGCATCAAGCTCCAGTAGAATCGAGATCTGTGAAATAAAAACACTTGGTTAAAGTTGAGTTGTTGCTTACCTTATATATTCTTGTTTTTGTTTTGTTTTTTTGTTTTAAATTGGGGTTTAGAGTCGCTTTCAAGATTCTTTCACTTATACCACGACTTGTCAGTTTAGGGCAGGAGGAAACCCACAACATCTGTAGCATTCATTGTTGCAGTAAATCTGCAAGCAACAGCTGGTACCACAGACCAGGGATTGATATCTGCATTGCCACTCTACAACTAGCACATCCTATCACAAGCATTTATGCCGGGCCCCGGGGCGGGATTTGTCCACACTGTACTACCAACCGTCCCACATTTCACATTATAATTGCTTCAGAAAGACAACTTCTGCAGACAGTGATGCCATTTTCCCAGGGTGGATTTGAACTCGGGCTTTCTGACACTGAAGCCTGATGATCTGTCACTGTGGCCACCACCACCTGTCACTGTGGACAACGCACTGATCGTGACAATCACCTGATACGTTGACTCGGACTGAACATCACTGCCGTCATGACGAGCAAGGCAGTTCCAGATCCGACAGCGAGCACGATGAGTCGCGACAGAGTAGTAGGAGCTTGAAATGAGCCGAGACATCCGATGCACACGAGCTGCATGAAGCCCAACACCCAGCGATTCTGTAGCAGGCTGAGAACCCCCGGGATCACGCAAATAAGGGGAGACAACCACACTGCAGCATATGCCTCGTATCCCGAGATCTCCATCAAATTCAGTGGGTAGAACCATATCATAGGAGCCAAGGCCTGGAACAGGCTCCAAAAGATGAAACCTGGAAATAAGAAAAATATAAATGGCAGACAGTACAGTTACTAATGCAGAAAAATCCTTGAAAGGGCCCCTAGTCATTTCACCCATACTTGTATACTTTCGCCCCAACAATAATTTGTAGATACTCTCTCTTGTGATATTTGTCCACACTGTACTACCACCCGTCCCACATTTCACATTATAATTGTATTCACCCCAACCATATATTTTTTAAGTATATTTCGCGCCAACTATTTTTTAAAGGTAGGTTTTTGCCCCATCTTCATTTTTGATGGACGTACGCTTAGCCCCATATACTATTACTTACAATATTCTGTTATTTAACGATTTACGTTTCGCCCCATACCTAATGCTGCGTTCGTTTGGCGCTCGTGAATATCGTAGGTCAAATGTAGATAAGAATAGATAAGATGGGAGAAATGCGTTTTTCCTGCGGAGAGTAAAAGGAATCGTTTCAAAAGATTAAATTTCAGTCAACAACTCGCCACTTATACTAATGAAAAATACATGTAAATACAGTTGTAAACAATTTCCTAAGTTGCAAGGCATTTCCCCGACTTGCAGGCGAGTACTTGAGTACTTGAATAATTCAACACAAGTACTCGAGTACCAAATGTCCTACCCGTTTCAGGCCTAGTATTGAGTGACGTCACATGCAAGGTCTCAATCCTTTTATTTGTCAAGCCAGCTAGGTTTAGGAAACTTCCTGCGGTTAGACTGATTTATTTGACAGCTACACAGAAAATCCTAGATGGCGTGCGCCGCTCTCTGGTCACCGGCGTACACTGGCTAGGATGGCTAGACTCGGCTGGCCGAAAAACATTTGGTACTGAATAGACTGAGCCAGGTCTGCCGGGTTGCCTTATTTGCATGCGGCCAATCACGTGACATACTCTCGAACCAGAAAAAGTGGCTAGCCTGCTAAAAACAAATCCAGCAGCCCTATTGTAATTTGTACTTTGCAGATAATTGCTAAAAACTAATCTAAAACAACCATAAATCATCTGTGATAGTATGTCTTTAATTTCAAGTAAAACGTAGATTTCAAAAGCTACCTTAAGTCATTGCGTAGAGCTAACGGATATATAGATTAAATCACAAAATCCACACCCATTTAGAAATGACGACTAAAAAGACGAGCGACTTTCGTTATCAGCTGATTATCTACCCTTCCGTTCCGTCAGATGGCGAGTTGCACTTCCTGTTGTTGAACGGGGAGAGAATCCATCCTCGGTTTTAGAGGACCTGTTTTAATACAATGTTTATCAGCTGTGTATCATGTTTATCAGCTGTTTATATATAAACTGTATGCCAGGTATACATACAGCTTGGGCTTTTTCAGTGTTATTCCCAGTGCCCCGTTATAATGGTTATTGTGAATCCACATAGATTAGAAACGATGATATAATGGCACGAATATTGGTTACCCTCATGATATCACAGATATTTATTGTTGTTTTGGACTAGTTCTTTAGCTACAACTGCAAAATAAATTCACTTGACATACATAAAATCATGTTTGGTAGATACATATCTAGTGCAACCCCCTGTAGTCTACTGATATGGGGCCACTGATATAGTGATAGACAACCTGAATTATGTGAATAGGAGCAGCAAGTAGACACAATATCTAGTGACATAAACTGATAACAAATCTAGATGTGCAAAAATCCACTGTCACGTCACAAACAATGCACTGTCACGTCACAAACAAACGTCACGAGACATATGTCACCTGTCACCGGAAACATCGGAAATAACAGACTAGACTTGCACTCGCTATATGGTCGTATTGTTATTTAATTGTTTCATTATGTCAATGCAAGGGGACATAACTCATTGGTACGACTTAAACATATAATATGCACAGGCAATGTTTTCTCGCAATTCCTTCATAGTTCAGTTAATGCATCAAAGACAAGATAAATAGCAGAGCTTTCCCTATATTCATATAAAACATTAATATTTTGATAACTATTGAGTACTGGAGACTAAGTACATCAGTAAATAATTTAACCTTCTCCCTGTTAAATGGTTCCATTGTTCCAATCTATTGTCATATGAATCTGAACTTATTATGTATGTATCATGCATAATTTATCTTGCAGGTAAATCTTGACCAATAATTCAGTCAAATTGCTTACTTTAACAACATTTCAATCATGAATTTGGATGAAATTCAATATCAAAGATTGGAAAGTCTCAAAGAAAGAGGGCTTCTGGATGATGTACATGTCCCAAGTCGTCATCAGTATGTAGATGACCGTGTGAGACATCCACGTGATCCTTCATACAACAACACATACCCTGATCCCCACACGGACAGCAGACACACCTATGAAGCAGAACACCGTGGCTATGAAGCAGAACATCGTGGCTATGAAGCAGAACATCGTGGCTATGAAGCAGAACAACGTGGCTATGAAGCAGCACATGGTGACTATGGTGACCGGTACTCTCAAGAGCCACACTATTCTGAGCATGGTGTGGATGAATATTATCCCAGTGTGAATGATTATGACAATGTTCCAAGAGGAAGAGGTGAAAACTCCAGAGGAAGAGGTGAATATTCCCGAGGAAGAGGTGAATATTCCAGAGGAAGTGGTGAATATTCCAGAGGAAGAGGTGAAAATTCCAGAGGAAGAGGTGAATATTCTAGAGGGAGAGGTGAATATTCCAGAAGAAGTGAAAATTCAAGAGAAGGTGAATATTCCAGAGAGAGACGTGAATATTCCAGAGGAAGAGTTGAATATTCCAAAGGGAGAGGTGAATATTCCAGAAGAAGTGAAAATTCAAGAGAGAGAGGTGAATATTCCAGAGAGAGGGGTGAAAATTCCAGAGGAAGAGATGAAACTCCCAGGGGTGAATATTCAAGAGGGAGAAGTAAATATTCCAGAGGACTTGAAAATTCAAGAGAAGATGAATATTCAAGAGGAAGAGGTGAATATTCCAGAGGAAGTGAAAATTCAAGAGAAGGTGAAAATTCAAGAGAGAGAGGTGAATATTCCAGAGGGAGGGGTGAAAATTCCAGAGGAAGAGATGAAACTCCCAGAGGAAGAGCCGGATATATTGGAGAAGGGAAGGGAAACACAAGAGGAGGTTTTGGAAATCAAGCTGGGAGAGGAGAACCGCCTAAAGGCAAAGAAGAAAAGTACACAAAATCTGGTAGCATCTCCAGAGGAAGAGGGGTCAACCCTCGAGGAAGAGGAGGAAGTGTTTCAGAGAGAGCACATCCCCAGGGAATACTGAAAAGAAAAACCTCAGAGGAAACTGTGAGAGGAGTAAATGTTGAAAAGACCGGCGTAACATCCGTGACACATTCATCTCCAGTGAAAAACAGTAGTGCATCAGTTCCGCCTCCACCTACCCAGAAAACAGATGTGAACGGGGGAGACTCCCAGACTACTTCAGCAGATAAGAAGGATTCCCAGACTAAAGATGCAAAGACTGATGCTGTTGGAGAAGGCGATGCCAAGACGGCGAATATGAACACATCCAGGACACAACCTTCCAACTCTGCCTTAAACCCGCCTGTGTGTAAGTAAACACATGACATGTGACGTGCAGTCAGCCAATATGATTGCCAGTGACCATGGGGTTACTGTTTATTGTTGTCATTAACATTGTTCATACTGATAAATTCCTGTATTAAAGTTGAAAATCTGAAATAGAGATCAACACATTACCATGATTACTGTACACTAATCACGTTTACTGACTTGATAAGGAAATATAATGTAATTCTGTACTTGTCATGTTTGCCAGGTATTCAGGATTCTAGACACATAATAGTGTGTGGTACAGTTGGTAGGACTTTGAAGCTATTATATGTTTACTAATACCTACCTGACAGTAACACCTTTGACTTCCAAGGTTCCATCAAGGCTGAGAAAGTGACTGATGCAGCAGCTGATCAGTTCGATGCGGTCGTGAAAGCAGATGAAACGGATGCCAGCAAATCGAAAGCCTCGCCGTCTAAAGGTCAAGGCGATGTGGCGAGCAGTGCATCCTCTAGTCCTGCAACCAGTGACAAGTTCTGCCAGACATGCAATACTCGCTACGCTAATGTACATGTAAGTACAGAATCTGCCGTTATATACTTTATTTGTATTGTTTGTGCTCATGCTTTTGTTGTTTTGTTGGCATTTTGCTCTGTTCTGTTTTTCATTGATAATCTTTGGACAAATTTCATCTTCACATTATTATTGTACATGTCAAATATGTATTGATCATACATTTTCTGATAATCCTCCTTGCATTTCTCTAGCAATATGAAAAGCACTTGCAGAGTAACATTCATCTTCAAAGGATGAAGGTTTTACAAGGAGATTCTGGAGAAAAAGCTAAACCATCCACTTGCACGGCTAAAGCATCCACTTGCACGGCTAAAGCATCCACTTGCACGGCTAAAGCATCCACTTCCACGGCTAAAGCATCCACTTCCACAGCTAAAGCATCCACTTCCATGGCTAAAGCATCCACTTCCACAGTGAAACAATCGACTACCATGGCCAGGGCAGATGATGACATTGATGACAGCAATAATTGCGATGTTTGCAAGATGGTGTTTGCTAATAAATCGGTAAGACCACAGACTTTTTATATTTAAAACCATGTCAACCACTGAAATTCTATTCTATTACATTATAGATTGTGATTTCTTAGTTTGTTTAGAGACACCTCCATCTCTGTCTCTATCTGTCTCTCTGTCTCTCTGTCTCTCTCTCTCTCTCTCTCTATCTCTCTCTCTCTCTCTCTCTCTCTCTCTCTCTCTCTCTCTCTCTCTCT